>CAUYLG010041338.1:0-21856 GCA_963573385.1 Cacajao melanocephalus | reverse complement strand
ATTCTAGCCTGGGCAGTAGAACAAGAATCCTGTTCTCTCTCCCTCTTTTTCTTCCTCTTTCTTTCTCTCGTACATTCTTTTTTTTCTTTCTTTCACTCTCACTTTCTTTCCTCTCTTTTCCTTTCTTTCAAAAAAAAAATTTTTTTTAATCTGTAGTAATGAATATACCAATATACTTTATTACATATATATAGGGAGAGTATATTTTAATAGAAAATGCCCTCCAGATTTTTACAAGTAGTATTTGGTTTCTTCTGATATAAAAATGTCATAATTTTTTTATGTGTATATACAGATTAATCCAAAGCTTGAGGTAATCGATTTGCAGATCTCTACTCCCCCTGTTGTGGATGTCCTTTCTTTTGATTCTACCACAGTAAGTTGGAGTTTTTTTTTTTTTCTTTGACGTTTAAGTGGCATATAATCATTTGGCATAATCCATTTTCCTTTAAAAATGTGGGGGGAGGAGATAAAATATGGGCTAGTTAGCCTAACATTTTAGTATAGGAAGAACTTTGTACAGTCATATTTACCGTGCATCTAAATAGCCACAAAGGGAATCAGCACCAATTTCCAGAAAAGCTTTTACTTTGAGGTCCCTGAGCTCAGTCTAATTCATACTCACTGTCTCATGTATTAAGATGCCACCCAGGTGACATTTCACATGCTGTTGCATAGCAGATTCCTTGTTAACGTTTTTTGTCCTTCAGAGGTGCTAAACTTACTTCTAGTCTTCTCATTAGAAGCTGTAAGAAAAACAGCTGCCTTTGTTATAATCTCTTTTGATAGAGTATCCAGAAATTAAGAAATATTTCTAATACTTATAATTTTGTTTATAAAAATTACATATATAAAATTTATTTATTCAGTGTTTTCAAAGTCTTCAAAGATTAAGAGTTTTAGCCTCTCCATTTAGGATTCTGCTTACTCTTTCCAAGACAAATCACTGCCACAGTTGATCCTGCTAGTCAGTACAAAATTAATTGTAAGAACAAATGGGAAGAACAGCATGGTCTTCTACAACACTGCTGCTGTGATGTCAGTTTAGTTAAATATTTTGCGTACATTTTTAATTTGTAGCCAAAATAAAACTCTGACATTATGACATTACAAATTCTCTAATAGATCTCAAGAATAGTATTTATTGTAGAGGAATTCTACAGAGGACTAGTCCATTTTGAGTCTACCTTGTATCAGAAAGCATTTTAATTATTCAAGGGTCCTTTCAGTGTTAATCTCATAACAGAGAAGACGCCTAGATCTCTCACAAGAAATTTCAGTGACAAAAACCAAGTGAGGGTAACCAGTGGGCTGATTGTTAAAGGGAATTCCAAGAATCACTGGTGACCACTAGGACTTCAAACTGATCTGTGGTCTTGTTTCTTACAGTATTCATGTTTGTAACTCTACCAGCTTTGCTGCATTAATTTAAGAAATTAAAAATTAATTGAATGTCTACAACTTGCTACAGTACTTGGCTTATAGTAGGTGTTCAATACATTTATGTTCAATTAATTACAAAATGCATGTTGTAGAAATTTACAAAATCTGATGAGTTAGGTTTTTCCCCCCTGTAGTGAGAAGGAACAAAAAGATAGGTTTATGAGATATGCTGCCTCCTTGTGAGGTAGTCAGTAGACTAAAATTGCACATTCCTGGCCTAGAAAATATCATGGATCTCTTTGGTCCACCTTTGAGACTCACTGTCCCTGCCAGTATCCTTCAAGTTTTGCAAAGCCTCATTACGTGAGGAATCTAGACAGCTATTGAGGTGGGCATAACTGCCTCCTAGCCAGGGACAGCAGGGTGTCTCTTGTAGTATAGATTGTACATATTTATTGTAGATCGTATGTATCTATTGTAATATACATCTATCTACAGGACCATAACTCAAGGAATATAAGGGATATGTGGGACTTTGAAAAGACAATTCTGTTTAAGAAACATATATTTAATAGCTGTGCTACGAAACAGAATAATAAAATTGAAGAGTAACATTATTATCTGCAAAGGAAAATATTAGGTTGAATTATGTGAAATTGTCATTTTGTAGGAAAAAGGCTAATATCAAAGACTTCACATCGTTTGACCCAATATATAAGCATTAAAAGGAAGACTCCACTGTTACTTTGAGTTGTATGCTTGATAGTATGTAAAAATCCACCAAACAAACAAACAAACAAACAAAAAACAGCCTCAGCAAAACAAAGTCTTATTTGCTATAAATTGGTTTGAGATTATGCTAATAAAGTCCCATCTAGATAGATTATAAGATGGAAGATAGTTGCTTGCTGCCAACTAAGGTATAAGGACTTTATTTTAATAGTGTATTCCGAAGACATAGATGTTCGTAAAGCAGTTATACTTTTTAAAAGAATATCTCCAAAGGGTTTTTCTTTAAATTTTCAATGTGTATCTCTTTCTTTTAGTTTAATGATCGACAATTGGTTAGGAAACTAAAATAAAATTACTTTTTCAACTATTCGCCTTTCCATTAATATAGCAGTAAATAAGCCTTAATTATAGTCTCCTCCCTGTGTTAGCAGTTTGTCTTTTGCTTCTGCACAACAAATCAGACATAATTGTAAAGGGGATTTATTTCTGCTTTGGCATGAAACACAGCTGCATTAAATATTTTTGGTATGAACTTTGCATATGATTGTAATTTAAAAACCTGGAGAAATACTGGAAGCCCCCAAAAAGCAGTGTTTAAAGGTAATTTTTGTTATTGCTATTGTAGTTACTGTTTCTTTTGAGGGTTGGTTTGTTTTGTTTTTGTAGACTGAACGTTTCCTTAAAAATTCATTTCGTCAAGATAGGACCTTAAAAAGATGTCTATTTAAACCTTTATTTGTCAAATTTCTTAGTAGCATAGAAGAAGTTTGTTATGGTGTAAGAAATAGTTGGCCTCTATTTCTACTTTCACTTGATTTAATATTATATTCGGGAAGATTTGTAGACTCAAGTGTACTGATGTGTGTGCTCTGATGTCTTCTTACTACCGAGAAGAAATTGTGGCATACAGTCTTTTGGTATCTTTGTGGCTTGCACTTGTGTCTCTAATGCCAAGCCGAAAATTTGATACAATATTTGTGGATCAAAATAAGCTATTACTAATCTATATTTTTAAACCTTTATTGTTAAAAAAAAAGTTTCTATAAAGGAGTATACTGGTGGCCATATACACATAATTTTAAAATGTTGTTCTCAAATTCCTGACTCTTTATTCTGATTATATTGTCACTTATTATATACCAGTTTTCTAAAGATTATTTAGTTCAAGATTCTGTTTGAGTCTTTTAATGTTTTCATTTTATAGTTAGAACTAGACCAGGATTCTATCATCAAAATTATGTGAGGGCATTTATCATTAGCATTGACATGTGGTGTGGCTACACAGGATACCCCACTCCTCTCTTCTAAAAAGACAAGCAAGATAAGAATTTGTTCCCTACATGTATCCTAATACAAAGAGTTTTAAACTGACTGAGCGCAGTGACTCACACCTGTAATCCTAGCACTTTGGAAGGCCAAGGCGGGTGGATCACCTGAAGTCAGGGATTCCAGATTAGCCTAGCCAACATGGTGAAACCCCATCTCTACTAAAAATACACAAATTAGCTGGGCATGGTGGCATATTCCTGTAATTCCAGCTACTTGGGAGGCTGAGGCAGTAAATTGCCTGAACCCTGGAGGTAGAGGTTGCAGTGAGCTGAGATCGCGCCACTGCGCTCCAGCCTGGGCTACAATGAGACTCCATCTCAAAAAAAGAAAAGTTTTAAACTAACTGTAAATAAAATTTATCTTAAAAGACTCGAGGATTATTAATTTTTTTATCTTTAGGAAAATTGTATTCTTAAATTCGGATGTATTAATTTCATTGTCTTATAAATGAACAAAATGAAGTTGGTAATCCTTTGATTATCAAAATACTGGACTCCTTAGAGAGTTGACATGGTGCTCTCATCTTCGTCCTGGCAACTGTGCAGAATATGAACATAATGCAGAATATGAGTATGCCTTTCTTTAGAATTAGAGACATTATTTCTTTCAAGTCAAATTAATTTACAGTCAACGTGCAGTTATGTTATAGAAAAAAATCCAAGGGTCTACAGTCTTTTTAAACTTTGCAGCAGTTTATATGGTGGCATTTTATTTGTCAGTTTAGGGCATATAACTTCTGAAACTAGGTATATTTGTCCGTAATATCCGTAATATCCATCAGTCAAAATAGTTAAGATGCCCTGCATGAAGGCATTACATGAGATGCTGAGGGAGATATCAAGCTTGCTGCGTGATCTCAAGAAACAAACAACCTAGCTGGTTATAAGTAACGGAGTAAGAAATCAGTGTTGATTTCAGAACATTAGATGTTAAGTGAATATGAATGTCAATGAAAGGTTGTTAATGGGCATTATTTAGAAGAGATCATTAATGGGCTGGAGTAAACTAGAAGACTTCTCTAGAAGAACATCTTTGACCAGTTCTTTTTTTTTTAAGACAAGGTCTCTCACTGTCACCCAGGATGAAGTGCAGTGGTATGGCGCCATCTCACCTCACTGCAACCTCCACCTCCTGAATTCATGTGATTCTCCTTCCCCAGCTTCCTGAGTAGCTGGGATTATAGGCATATGCCACCACACCTGGCTAATTTTTGTATTTTTTTAGTAGAGACAGGGTATCACCATGTTTGCCAGGCTGGTCTCGAACTTCTGACCTCAAGTGATCTGCCCACGACAGCCTCCCAAAGTGCTGGGATTATAGGCATGAGCCACCGTGCCTGGAGAGAAAGCAAGGTATAAGTAGTTGCTTCAGAACAAATCGAACACATATGAACCACGGTAATAAAAATGCATCAGTCTAGTTTAGAGTCTTTAAGTTGCCTAAATCAATGAACAGCAGATGTGGTGGAATCCAGGAAGGATGTCTACTCACACACATATGTTTCTGAATAAGTATTTATTAACTCACTATTCTTGACTTTAGAGAATGTGAACAAAACAAAAATACCTGCTCCAGAGAAGCCTGCATTCTACATTCCAGTCAGAGAAATGCAGTTCACAAATTTACAAAATAAACTGTATATAGTATAGGGAAAGCAAAGGAGAAAAAGGCACTGAAGGCAGAGAGGAAAAGATAGGAAGAAGGCTGCAATTTTAGTTTATGGCCAGGACAAGAGTCACGTGACGGGGCATTTGAGTAAAGAGCTGAAGGAGTGAAGGGGGCCAGTTGTATGGCTATCCGGGAAGGATTCTGCAGGAGAGTGGGAGCAGTGATAGATAGAAGGCCAGATTGCAGGTGACATAGGAGCCACTAGGGGGTTTCCTGCAGAGGAGGGACATGATCTGACTTATGTCTTAACAGTTTCACTCTGCCTGCTGTACAAGAACAGGCCGGGAGTGTTGATGAGAGTGGACAAGGAGACTAATTAGGAAGCTAATGAAATACTCAGACGGGAGGCAATACTGGCTTGACTCAGGGAGGTAGCAGAGGAGGTAGTGATGAGCGATCGGATTCTGGATGTATTTTGAAAGCAGAGCCAAGAGGATTTCCTGACAGAGTGAATGTCAGCTGTGGGATTCCCTATCTCCTTTCCCCAGGGACAGTAAGATGTAGCCTTGAGTAATCTCAGGATAGCTGAGAATATCTCCTGGCTCTGCATCATTCTGGCAGAGGGGCTGATGAGAGAAAAAGAATCGTGGTTTTCCTGTATTCTGTTCTAGGGTCAGAAAAATGATTGGCTAAATCAGTGCAAGAGGTACTCTGCTGTTTCCATGACTTTAGGAAGCACACTCCTTCCTAAATGTCATTTAGATTTTCATTTTTTAGCAAAGTGCATTGGTTTCTATCAGAAAGTTTTTTCTATCAGCCTATTTTTAGGAAGTAAAAGGTTATACACTTTCATGGAGATTGTCATATGGTATATGCTACCTGAAAAATATTAATGTGCTGACAAATATATGGAAACACAAAGAATAAACTTGCAGATACAGAGAGAATACTTCCATGAATGTTGTGGCAACAGTTCATCCTGGTTACTAGACAACATTGCGTAACTAGTGCAGAGTTATTTCAGTTCCTAACTGCTTATATAAGCAAAGATTTGGAAAGACTAAAAGAACACAGTGTATGTGAACTTCAGTGTCTTAAAACTAAAACTTATGACTTTGAAAGTGTAAAATGGTCATATGCAATGTAAAGTTTTTAAACTTTGCAGCAGTTTATATGGTGGCATTTGATTTGTCAGTTTAGGGCATATGACTTCTGAAACTAGGTATATTTATCCATAATATACCTAATAATAAACCAGTTATATTTATCTTTGTGGCTGCTTTCTAAGCATTAGGAAACAGACATTTGTATGGTATATTTAAATGCTGGTTTAGTGGCTCTGCGGTATGTTTCTCCTGCTGCTGCCCTGCTCTAAGGGTATGAAAGGAAATGAACTTAGGCATTTATGGGATCCAGGTCTCTGGACTCCCTAGCTGGTGCCTCCCTCAATTTATCTTCCTTTTAAGAGTTAAGAGACTTTTTATCTTGACTGCAAATGATAGTAAATATGTCAAGTAGATATAGTAATTTTTTATCTAGTAACTCAAAAAGTTAAATGTTAAACCCTAAGATGCTTAATTGGATTAAAAGAGAAATGTTTATAAGGTTTGAGAAACTATTTAAAAACATTCCCCTTCAAAGTTAAAATAAGTAAAGTAATTGTCAAAGACAGCTAAAAAGCAGAACATACATGATAACTAACAAGTAAATGTGGAAAAATGCAACATTTGCAAAGATCTCTTGCCATTTAGAAACAGAAAACACATTGTATTTTTTCAGTTAAATCTTTAAAATAGAGATAGGAGATAAAACATTAGAGACTGGAAAGAGACTATTTGCAAATTAGTTGGATCTTTGCTTTTGAAATATATCATGACCCATATATTATAAAAACTGCTAACATTTGTGAATGTGATGGCTGACCTTTTAAAAAAAATTACTTTGGGATTGTAAAAAAATAAAACAGCTAAAATGTAAAGTGTTTTAGTTTGTTAAAGGAACATGGCTTTTTTTTTTAAAAGATAATCTGGGTAGTTGTAAAGTTTTACTAAGAGTATCACTGTAATAAAAAAGTAACAATGAAGGCCAGAGGCTTCTTCCCTCCTTCAAATAAAATATGCTTTTTAATAAAAATAGTAATAATCACTAAGTACCAATTTTTTAATTAAGATATACTGGCAAATTTACCAATTCGACCTTCTTTTTCTTAAAGTTTCAAAGTCACAGGGAAAGAAAACATACTAATGAATTTACCAAAAATTTGATACTCATTAAATTTTACAAAATAGTCCTAGTTAAAGAATACTTTATGCATTGAAACTTGTCCTTATTCCTATTGACAAAAGTGATTTAGGACTTAAACTTTGCCATACAAAATGTGAAGACAGGAAAAGAAAAATAAAAGGAAACTTCACAAAAGGATTTATAAGTCATGCTATTTGGGAGCCCAGTAAATACTTTTTAGAATTTCCTTTAGAAAATTATCACACTTCTGGGAACTGGAGGTGTTCCAGGTATTATTTCTGCCTTCCAGCTTCCTGAGATACCATATTTCTAAACTGTGATGCCCGAGATTACTGCAGTAATATCGACTGTCCCAGGCCTGGGAACCTAAGCTGCATCCCTAGTTCCCACAGCTGAGACCAAGGCATGCTGAAAATGCCCAACAGCTCTCAGCCCACACATCCAGTAACAACTGGTTCCTTCCTCTTCCTGTGGAAGAGAAACATCCTCTGAGATGAGAAGAAATGCACCCTGAGGAATGCAAGAACAGCAGTGAGCTTTTCACACAGGAAATTACTATGGTAGCTCTCTGAAAAGTGCTTGTCTCCTGGACTGTCAGCCCATAATGAGTTTCCTGCTGACCTAGAAGACGGTTTACTACAGAGCTAAATGCCATTTGTGGGGCTGTCAGAGTTTCACGGAAAATAGTGAACTTAGCTTTCAGCTGTTCTGTATGTACATCTATACCCATCTGGTTTTGAGTTATTTGGTGCTGCATAGATAGTAAAGCTAGTTAGCTTTGCTCCTCTATTTTGCCACTTGACAGTTAATTATTTGGTGAAAGTAGTCAGCAAGTCTGCTAACACATATTTTTCAGCCAGTTCTTCCTGCTTTAAATGCTGTCAAACTATGTAAAATATATTAGCGCTTCTAAAGATTTAAAACCTCACCACCTCAGTGAACTGGCTGTTAAGGCCCAGGGCTGGTCCCAGCCTAGTTCTTTCCATGTCTTTCAGTTTCTTTGCTTTTACTTTCTGAGATTGTCAGGCCACACTATCATGCATCCTGCAACATAAATTACGTTGCTTTCAGTCGACCAACCATCCAACCAACCCATCACTTAAATGTCAAATTGACTTTTACAATGGAAGATTTTTTAGTATAATTTGATTTTCTATTTTTTGTCTTAATTCCTAGAGTATTTTGTTTTTCTTTTACTCAGGATGACGATGGCCCCTACAAAGCTCATATTTTATATCATATATACTTTTTAACCTACTTTGCAAATCATTGCAGAATTTTGTTGGGCGTTAGTATTTCTGGTGGCAAAATTCTCTTACTTTTTATGTATCTATTTGGATTATTTTTCTGAAGCACATGAGAGTTGTTTGTTTTAAGTTGAAGGGGAGATGGAGAAGGAATGCCAGGCATTTCCTTTTCCTTTTCAGAATGTCTTTTTAATGAACATTCCTTTTTCCTCCTTGTGAACAAACCATCTCAGCTCTCAGCAAGGGACCTCTGAGTGTGTAGTTTCTAATAATTCAATCTCTTGCCTTTGTACCCCAACTCTAGGGAGCTAGTTTCATACATTTAATATATCTGCTTACCTCAGAGCTCCCTTTTAGCATTTACAGGCTTATTAACCAGTTCCCTATATTAAATTCTCTCTATTAAAATAATGGATGTATTTTCTGCTTCTCTGCTGGACCCTGAGTGATACATAGTAAATCATCCCAAAGAAATAATAAGATACACACACAAGATTTCTATTCAAAGACGCCTATTCCAACATTGTTTGTAATGACATCAACGTGACAAAAACCTTTAAAGGTTTTGTATTTATTTTTAATTATTTAAAATGTTAAAAGCCTTAAAACAGCTTAATAAGCAAGAGATGTTATCAAGTTAATTTCATTTTTTAGTGACTTGTGAGCTTTGACATGTTCATGATTAATCTTTATTTGTATTTCTGAGGATTGTGTATTTGTGTGCTTGGCCCATTTTCTTATTGTTTATTTTAAAATTGATCCTTAGGTAATTAAGAAAGTTGACCTCAGGCCATGCACTGTGGCTCACACCTGTAATCCCAACACTTTGGGAGGACGAGGCAGGTAAATCACAAGGTCAGGAGTTTGAGACAAGCCTAGCCAGCATGGTGAAACCCCATCTCTACAAAAATACAAAAATTAGCCATGTATGGTGGCACATGCCTGTAATCCCAGCTACTTGGGAGGCTGAGGCAGGAGAATTGCTTGAACCCGGGAGGCAGAGGTTGTAGTGAGCCGAGATTGTACCACTGTACTCCAGCCCGGGCGACAGTATGAGACTCCGTCTCCAAAAAAAGAAAGAAGATTGACCTCTTGCCATTGTTTTACTGGAGCGAGCATAGAGAGTCAACACCAAGACACAAGTATGCCAAATTGCAGGGTCTTTATTGCCGGCGGCCACAGAGGACTCACGTCTCTCCAACCCATGGCCCCGAAAGGAGGATGTCAAGACCTTTTATGCCCGTAAACCTCGGGGATGAGGGTGAGGGGTGGGGGTGAGGGGCTTCAGACATTCCGAGGGCTAGTGGATTCCATAAATCACCTCCTGGGCGGACATGAGGGTGAGGGGCTCTGGACATTCCGAGGGCCAGGGGACTTTGGATATTCCGATCATTACTTAAGTGGTTTACAGAAGTTAAGATAAGCATTAGTTTACACATTGTCTGGGTATGGGTGGAAATTACAGACCTTAGTTATTTATTACAAGTCACAGGGACCAAGATGGTGTGGGTTTGGACTGCTTGCCTGTCACATTTGGGGTTACAGAGAGCAGTTTCAACAGAAAGCCGAGGTATGGTTGAGGTATGCAGTTTTATGGGGCTTTTACCATGCCACATATGCTACAAATATGTTTTCCTTGTTTCTCATATCCCCTTGAATTTAGTTTCTGATTTTTGATAGGTTTAACTGCAATACCTTTTTGAGAACTATTTTTTGTTGTTTGGATTCTATGCAAAGAAATTCCATCATCAATCCCCAAACAGCTACTCTTCTTGAGGTTTTATTTTTAACAATAAAACCTTAAAATCCAGATGTATTAATTTAGTTATGATGTACAGATTTATAGTTAACAAAGTACTCTCAATTTATATTGTTTCACTGATTTGAATTACCTTCTTTAAATATTAAATTCGTATGAACTTCTGTCTTTTTGGAGACTTTCTCTTCTGTCTTATTGATCTTTTTTTCTTGATCTATTTGTTCTCGATCCATTATCATCTGTTCTTGATCCATTATTATATCTTTTTAATTATTGTAGATTTGGAATATTTCTTTAAAATATTATGTAACGTACAGTTTTTTCCTTCAAAACTATCCTGGATGTTCCTGCCTATTACTTATCCATATGAACTTTGAAATTATTCTGTCAGTTTCAAAAACCATTCCATTGGAATGTTGATTGCCATTGCACTAGATTTATAAAATAATTTGAGAATTGCCAACTTGCAAATTTGAGTTGCTTATCTAGGAATGAAGTGTTATAGACAGGGATTTTTCCCCTTTTTTTCCTTTCATTTATTGTTTAATTGACAGATAAAACTATATGTATTTCTTATGTATATCATGATGTTTTAAAGTATATATACATGTGGAATGGTTAAATGTAACTAATTTGCAAATGGGTTATCTCAGTGTTTCAGTAAATGAAATTTAGGAGCATTCTCATTTACATGCCTGTGGTTCCCACAAAAATAGCCACCATTTTTCACATACTACTAAACATTTTACCTCATTACTAAGCATGCATGTACATTCTCGCATTCCACGAATTAGCCTTAAAGGGTAACTTGCCTAAAGACACACAGTAAGGACGTGATAGGGGCAAGCAAGGGTCCAACTGAACTAACCTCAGAGCACAGACTCTGAGCACCAGCACCAACCTGCCTCCCAGATGTTTAGACACACAGACCACATGCCTTGCCACTCTGAATCCTGGTTTTAGCTTCCTTGTGGTCAATATGGTTTAACTTAAGTAAATGTTTTCCACCATAGTACAGTAGCCAAGGAGGCTTGATGCGTATCTCTGGTTGCGGGGGGTTAAGGGGAAAGGGAAAGTGTTGACCTCCAGTTTGGGAGCAGGTGGAGAAGTAGGCCCTTGAGTCAACCAATGCTTGTGAAGTAACTGGTTGTGTAGGCTACTTTGGGAATTTAAGCATTGCCTGTTCCTACTTGCCAAGTACATAAATCCTTGGCGGCACAGACCAGACTTTAGCACACACAAATCCTAACTTACTGTTAGAATGCTCATCAAGAAGAATTGTGTTTAAGACACACTTGTCTCTTACTGATTATCCAGAAGGTGTGCCATATGGTGCGCTCGTCATAGGTTGTTCAAGCTTATTGTGTGGATATAGCTTCCTGATATGAATAATTATTTGATCTGTCATGTCTTTAACTGTCTTTCATAATGATGTAATGGCTTTACCTCCCTTAGCAGGGCTTTGTTACTATTCTCTGACTGCTCTCCCCAGGTTCTCACTTCTGCCTTGTCACTAATTTTCAGTTTTTGTTTGTTCGTCTGTTGAGAAAAGACATTCTTAGCCGTAAGAAATCTGTATGCAGAAATTTCTTTTGGTGGTGTTATTGCTGTTCTGATGTGTGCAGGTATTATTTTATTTTGGAATAGATGAGAACATCAGTTTTAATCATTTGGTTACTGTGATTTTTACAAAGTGAATCCTATTTTAAATTGGCCTTTTGTTGCTGGTGTTTGGTTGGCTGGTTGGGTTTTGTTTGTTTTGTTTTTTTTTTTAAATGGAGACGAGGTCTTGCCACATTGCCCAGGTTTATCTCGAACTTGTGGACTCAAGCCATCCTCCAGCTTCAACCTCCCAAAGCGCTGAGATTACAGGTATAAACCACCATTGCACATCCTGGCTTTTATTTTCAAACAGAGCTATGTTTTCCTGGTAAATATCCTCAGTTAGTTGGGTTGGAAATCTTGGGGGCAAGACTTAAAAGAAAGCCCAAGTCTGTGATACAAACTGTGTGGCTGTGTGCAGAATCCAGGCCATGTTTTCCAGTTTCTCTCTCTCTCTGTCTCTCTCTCATGCTCTTAATATTCCTCAGATCATGCATTATCTATATAGTTTTAGGGGGTCCAGTCGCTCCATGTTCAGGGCTCCTCAGCCTCAGTTTGCCTCTCTTTGACTGATCATATCATAGAGTTGTATGTGTTACAGTGTTAACACCTTGTCCCCATAGGTAGAACTTTCAAAGGAATTTTTCTATTTACTTGGACACTTCTGTTTGAAGCTTCGGGTCCAGTAAAATACATTGGTGCCCTACTTGGTCCATTCTCTAAGGTTGATAATATAGAAAATAAATTTATTTTAAATGACATCTAGTATCAGGCAAAGTACCATGCTGAGTAAATATTATTCTTAATTCAGAACTAGGCATTTTGGGGATCGCAGTTTAATAAAGTTTCAAGATGATAAATACTTAAAATAATTCCTTATGGAAATGTGTTATTAAGGTAAAGCAAAAACAATTATGTGCTTTGGAAAATCAGTTGAAATTTGAAGAATTTGACTCAGATTTGTACTTTTAAAAAATTTTGTGTACTTTTTGTACAGTTCTGTACACAGTAAAATTACTGAAAAATTCAATATATGTACACTATTTTAGATTATTTTGTTCTTTCCTTTTCTAGAAATCATTTACATATTTAAGTGTTCCATGAATTATATATATAATAAACATATGGCTGTCTTACATTTTGGGCACTGTGTATAAAAAGATCACATGAGAAACTTCAAACATGTCAGATTATGTTTTTTAAAGTTACTATTTTTTTAAATTGAGTATATTGATAAGTTTACCAAATAGTTATCTAATTGAGAAAAATGCTTTTGATTTCAGAATAAACTACTGCTCACCTTAAGTGTATTGAAAACTTTTTATTTAGAGAGTAGCAGTTTTCTCTAAGATATTATTATATTATTAATATTTAGTTAAGTATTAAGATCTGTTCATTTATCCTACAAAGTGCTATGACTATTTTTATGTATTTATTCATCAAAGAAAATGACAGTCATGGAGTTTATATCCCAAATTATGAGTATGTTTTTGAATATATTTTGTTTATTTTTATTTTTTGACTTGGCATCCTTTCCAGGAAGTTCTCCCGGCAACAGTAGCATTGCTTCTGCCTGACATATGTTTTTTGCAATTGAGCTCTTCCATTATGTTTCCCTACTACAACCTATTTCATGCACATGTTCTAGCTGTTTCATCCAGTGATTAATTTGTGTAATTTTTCCTATAGGTTTTTACAGGCCCTAAAGTACTGTAAAATTTTTTTCCGAAGTGTAAAGAGAAATTAATTTTAAGAGAATTTAAGCCATGGGAAAAAATGAGAATGTACTGAAAATTTGTGTCTTTTCTTCCTGCCTTCATCCTTCCCCAAGCCATTCCTCACACCAAGGTGGGATATTTGGATCTGACCACGGTAACTAGGATTTCCCTGTTTTCCTCAGCCTTTTATGTAGTTGGCAGAAGAGAATCTGGCATAGTGGTAGACTATACGTGGAGACTGGGGCCAACTAGCCTGTTAGAGTGGAAAGCCCAGTACATGTGGAAATAATTACTTTTCTGTCCATATCTCTGCAGACCCCAGATGAGTGGCAGAAACAGAAAATTTTTCGCTGTGCTAACCAAAGATGAGCTGGATTTCTGTGGGAGCTGAATTTAGGGTGGTGCATCTGGTGGTGGTAGCATCATGAAGGGAAATGACTCAGCTTAAGTCAGGTTCAATGGACATTGTTCATTCATTTCACAAAAATGAACGTGCCAGACACAAGGTAGGAGCTGGGAATGAGGGATGTGTGTGGGTTATAACGGTAAGCAACAACTGTGAAAGTATGAATGTTGGTACAGTGAAAGTATGAATTGAAGGCAGTAATGTGTGGGATCAGAGAGCATTTTCCTGGAAAAGATATTTGAGCTGAGATCTAAAACCTTGCTACTCGAGGCTGGGCACAGTGGCTCACACCTGTAATCCCAGCATTTTGGGAGACCGAGGCAGGTGGATCACCTGAGGTCAGGAATTCGAGATTAGCCTGGCCAACATGGCGAAACCATGTCACTACTAAAAATACAAAAATTAGCTGGGTGTGGTTGCGCATACCTGTAATCCCTGCTACTCAGGAGGCTAAGGCAGGAGAATCAGTTGAACCCAGGAGGCACAATTTCAGTGAGCCGAGATCGCACCAATTCACTCCAACCTGGGTAATAGAGTAAGACTCTTTCTCAAAAAATAAATAAAACTTTGCTACTCAAAATATGATCCGGACGGTTTGCTTGAGCATCACCTAAGAGTTTGGTAGAAATTCAGATTCTCAGGTTCCACCCCAGACTTTTCAAATCAGACTCCACATTTTAATAAGATCCCCAGGTGATTTGTATGACCATTAAAGTTTGAGAAGAGCTGATCTAAAACCTCAACAGGAGTTGAAGTGAAAGGGTTGGGAGTACTGGAATGTTCTAGGTAGAGGGCAGAATATATACAAAGGCCCTGTCTGTTGGGGGAGCTTGTAGTACTTTAGGGCCTGTAAAAAAGTGTGGGACCCAGAGATGGAGTGGCATAAGGTGTTATGTGAGCCAAGCCTAGAGTGGATCATAGGCATCAGGCATGCAGACCTTTTCATGATTTTACCCTTTGTATTTTGAAAATAAGCTTCCTGCCAGCTAAATAGACACATGGAAATTAGTTAAAAGAAAAAGTCAGTAGTCCATTCAAAGTAGCTGGGATTAGGATCATCGTAGTTGAAATCAAGAGAGTGGAATTCATTTGAGAGATATGTAAGTAGGGGTAAGAAAGGGGTTAGCAAAGATAATCCAATGATATGCCATTCACTGAGGTAGGGGAAATCCTAAGGGGACCAAACTTATGATTTCAAATTCTAATTTGGACATACTGAGTTTGACATATCTTTGAAACACCCAAGAGTACCTGTCAATATGCAATTGTGTACACATCTGTAGCTTAAAGGAAAGGTATAGAGTAGAAACAAAAATGAGTGAGTATTCTGCATGTATGTGGTAATTGAAGCAGCAGGCATAGATACAATTGCCTGAGTAGAGAGTATAGAATCAGAAGAGGGTTTGGGACTATGCCCTGAGGAGTTTTAATAAAATGATCTGATGAAAGAGGATAAGCCTGCAAAGAAGGCAGAGAAGGACTAGTAGGTGACAAGGAAGCCAAAGAGTGTGATATCATGGCAGCTAAGGAAGGAGGAATGTTTCAAGAGGACAATAGAGTCAGCATTGCCAGAAGTCCAGAGGAAGTTTGAAAAATGTTTGATCATTTGGTGGAGATTATTGGTAATCTTTTGAAGGGCTTTTTAAATCGAGTAATACAGATACAAACTAGTATGAAGGGAGTATAAAAGTGAGCAGAGGGAAGGATGAGAAAAGGAGTCAACTGTATTCGATTTTTTAAATCTTATTTAGTAAATTTATTGAGTACCTGTTATATACCAAGCAATGAGAATGTACAAATGAAAGGGCAAGTTCAATGATAATGATATGTGCCTAAATTGCTATGGGAATAATTAGTGGAGTGATTAAAGAGACTGTATGGTGGGGGTGGGGGTCAGGTATTACCTGGAGAATTTGAGTGGAAGACAGAAAAGTTACAGATACAGCTTCCCGAGAGTGAGTGATACCTGAGCTGATTTTTAAAGATTTTGCCTGATAATAAGAGGAAGGAGGACAGAGCTCAGCAAGCACAAAAGCAAGAAGCCCTGAGAAGGGAGTGAATTCAGGAAACTGTACATTTCAGGTTTGCCTCAGCATTGCATAAGGTTGAGAGATAGCAAGAGATGAGATAGGAGAGAGAAGATGAGGATGGATTGTGAATGATCTTAAATGTGTTTTGAGGGTTTTTGGAGGTATTTGGATTCAACCTAAGAATTGGGGGAACCAGTGAAGGATTTTTAGCCAGGAGAGTGACAAAAGCAAATCTGGATTCAGAACAGTTACTCTGGAGATGTGAAAAAGGAGGGGTTGGGGGAAGGTAAAACTAGAGGCATGGAGGATTAGAAGGCAATTGCAGTAGTAATCCTGACGTGAGGTGACAACTGTCTGATCTAGAGCAGTAGCATAGGGGATGAAGAAGAGGAGACTGACTTACGAGATACTGAAGAGAAAGAGTCAATAAGTTCTGTTTACTGATTGTACATGTGAGAAGAGGGAAGAGTCAAAAATATCTCCCAAATTTTTGGCTGCTGGCTAGTTAACGGCACTGTTTATCAGGACAGGAAGAGACAGGGCTTGGGTTTGGAGCATCCAGTACAGAAATCTAGATTTGACAATCCTGACTTGGTTAAGACACTTGGTCCCACAGGGTGACACCTAAATTACTGCTCCATAGTAAATATGATAATGATTATGATAAAGAGATGATCTGCACCAATTGCATCTCATTCATCAAGAAGAATCCTTAAAAGAATGCTTATTTGTTTTTTGTTTTTTAAATTTTGTTTTGTTTTTGAGACTGAGTCTTGCTCTGTCACCCAGGCTGGAGTGCCATGGCACAATCTCAGCTCACTGCAACCTCCGCCTCCCAGGTATAAGTGATTCTCCTGCCTTAGTCTCCAGAATAGTTGGGACTACAGGCACATGCCACCAAGCTCAGCTAATTTTTGTATTTTTAGTAGAGATGGGGTTTTGCCATGTTGGCCAGGCTGGTCTCGAACTACTAACCTCCAGTGATCCACTCATCTCAGCCTCCCAAAGTTCTGGGATTACAGGCCTAAGCCATTGTGCCCAGCAAAGAATGCTTATTTGAATCATGCTGGTTATTTGGTAAATTCTGAGAGTGAAATTTGAAATGGATAAAGCCCATCATGTTTAATGGCTATGAAATATAATGGGTTTTGTTTCATTTAAAGCATGTCATAATGTTAGTGATTTGCTTTAGTGGTGTTATGACTTCCTCTTTAAAAACTTCCTGCTTACTCATCTGTGTATGTTTATGCACACATGTTCATGTGCATGTTTGAGAAAGTATATATTATCATAATTCTTCATCATTCTGATTATAAAATAATAGAATCTAGCTCATGTTCTCTTTGACTCATGACATCTATAAAAAGTATTTTTGAATTTTATGGTTATATTTGAATGTTATTTTTGGTGGGCCATTTTTCCCCATGGTAATTATTAGGAAAAAAAAATCTTTCTATATAAACATAGCCATTGTTTTTACTATCTTTGGTTTTTGAGTTTCTTCCACCAGCAAAATAAAAAAGGAGAAAAACACCTACATGAGTTTGTATGGAGGAAAAATATTTAAATGGCATTGTGTTATCGTAGAATTTTATTTTTGGTTGTTTATAATGAAGGATTTGTTAGTGATACTTTACTCGTAAGCAATTTAAGGATGCTGTTCGGCCCGCCTGGCCCGTCTCCGCTTCCGGATGTCACTACTGCTGCATTAGCGCCCTGGCGCTGGGGGTTGGGTAGGGGGGCCTTTGCCCCTAGCTACCGCCCCCGCTCCGGTGCTTCGCCACCACCACCCCCTACCCCCACCGCGCGTCCGAGCTGGACCGGACCGGGCAAACACCTGGCTCCTCCAGAAGGTGCACGAGACAGCCTTCCTCTTGTGGCTCCGCAATGGCATCAGGCATCGGGGTCATCTCCGTCATGCGGCGTGGCATGGGTCGGGAAGCAGCATATGGCTTCTTCTTGCTGGGTGGCCTGTGCATGATGTGGGGCAGCACCTCCTACGCGGTGGGCCGGGCAGCGCTGCGGGGGCCCATGCAACTGACGCTGAGGGGCGCGGCCGCGGGGGCCCTAGCCGCCAGCCTGCTCTGGGCGTGCGCCATGGGCCTCCACATGCGGCAGCTGGAGCTGGACTTGGATCGGGTGCCGGAAGACAATGGGGCGGCCTCTGCAGCAGGCCCTGATGGAGCGGGCAGGCCACCACCCAAATGAGCCACATGGCCGCGGGGCCTGGCAGGCACCGGATGGTGGCGCCCGAGGACTGGGACATTAAAACCTGACCTGCCCTCCTCCGGAAAAAAAAAAAAAAAAAAAAAAAAAAAAAAAAAAAAAAAAAAAAAAAAGAATGAAAATTTTGGTGGGGGCAGTGGGGGATGCATTTAATACAAGCAATTTTGGGGGAGTTGGCGAGGTGTAAACATGAGGTCATTAGTTATATAAAACCCTGACCCGCCCCCCTCCGGAAAAAAAAAAAAAAAAAAAAAAAAAAAAAGAATGCTACTGTGGCTGGGCGCAGTGGCTCATGCCTATCATCCCAGCACTTTAGGAGGCTGAGGCGAGTGGATCACCTGAGGTCAGGAGTTCTAGACCAGCCTGACCAATGTAGTGAAACCCCGTTTCTACTAAAAATACAAAAATTACCTAGGTGTGGTGGCATGCAGCAGTAGTCCCCAGCTACTCGGGAGGCTGAGACAAAATAATTGCTTGAACCTGGGAGACGGAGGTTGCAGTGAGCTGAGATGGCACCACTGCACCCCAGCCTAGGCAACAAAGTGAGACTCCATCTGAAAAAAAAAAAAATGCCACTCTTCCTGGAGATTTTTATGCCATAGTTTTTCAGCTGTATCCAGTTATATAATCTTTATCAAAAGGTTAAATATTTTAGATGAATTTCATAGATTAATTGTTTGATGTTAGATTGGCTTCCTATATTGTTGTTAGGAAATCATTTTTCATCCAATAAAATAATGGGACTAGAATTTTAAAATAGATGATAGATCTTTGTCTGCTAACTTTTAAAAATATATATTAAACATTTTCAGTCAGCTGCCTGAAAATGAAAACCTTTTATCACTTTTAAAACTACATCTGAAAATGTCTTATTTTTTTTTTCTTTGGGGTTTGTTGAACAGTGTGAAAGATAACAATAGATCTTTGCCCTATTCATTTAGCATGCTGTATGAAAGGTTCTTGTTGAATTTGATATGGAACAGATAATGAGCATGGATTCCTTACTCTGAATGCCCTTCACAGTGTAATGGCTACTTGTTTTCCCTTTTGAATTTACAGAAAATTTTATGCAGAAAGTTGGTGTTATGTTCATTTGGAGTATTGGAAATATCATGCACTTGTAGGCTTTTTAGTTTAATAGTAACTCAGCAAAGAGAACACTAATTCTATTTCACTACCTGTTACCCATTTTACCCCCTACTCCCAGATAATTTTGGTTATTAGTTTTATCATTAATTAAGATATGTCTGGTGCAGTACACTTTTAGATCAGCATACAGCATTAGGAAGTAGATCCGCTTTTGAGGAATTGATGGTTTGTATTTTCTTAATCATATAACAAGTGAAACATAGAAGGAAATTTTTGTACAGATTTCATTTGTCCTAGTTGTATACTACCCATTCATGGCTTCAAAATTAATAGGTTTCTCTAGAGATGAGAATAAAGATTAAAGATAAAAGCAGACAGTATTGTGGCCTCAGCTGTCTTTTCCAAGGTGACTGAATTAATCATTTGGATATTCCAGTTGATAGCTACATGGTGTATCTTTCAAGTCGTCTGATAAAAAATGCAATTTCCAATTTTATCTCAAGAAGAAAAAGCAAAATCCTCTATAAAATCTTATCCCCAAAGCCTGAAGGCTCCTTCTTGTGAAAAAGATGTATGTTTTCTCCTGAGGGACAAACAAGTCTTTCTTAACTGAGCAAACTTAGTTTGGAGGACAAAATTTCACACAACATTTTTTTATTATATCCTAGTCATACTTTTAAGTCAATCAGACTTGATCAGATGAGTATGTTCCTACAAGGATACATAATATACTGTTCAGAAGATAGAAAAGCGTCATTTTCTCCTTCAGGATCAACAGCCTGTTTTCAAGAGTGTTAGGAATTGAAAATGAATTCTGTGTTGTAGTCCTGTGATAGCTCCATCTGGGTGACTCTACAGTACCTTTTTCTGTTTCCCTGATTGATCCATCCACTCCTTACTCAACATTGGCTTTTGATCTTAAGAAACAAACCAAATTTAGAGCAACACTCTGAGTCACTTCTGAAAGGCAGCCATCTTCTTTGTCAGAATTCTCAGCTGAACTCTGTGACTATCTGAGTCCTTTGTGCTGATAGCAAACTTAGCATAAAGCCTCCCACTCTTTGGCCAACACTTTTCTAGCCCTCCCATTTTGGTAATTCATCAGCCCTAGAAAGACATCCATCCAGCAAGCCTCCTGCTTTACGCTGCCTACTCCCTGTGTCTGGGCCTCCTTTACCCAACTTACATTCTATGGTCCATCATTACATCCATGGTCTTGTCCTTTTCTCCCTCTGTTATCCTCACCTAGAAAAATGCCAACCTGGGTTAAATCTGTTTTTCTGCCTCCTCCACGCCTACACTGAAGGGGCTGGATTTGACTAAACAGCCATCCTGGCTGGTCTCACCATAAATTTATTTACACAAAGCTCCATGGGCACTCAGCCACTGTCTATCCATCCCGTTGATCAAGTAGTTATCCCCTCACTCTCCTGTGTTATCAGTGCTCTCTGCTTGCTATTTCCAACAGCACACATTTGTGATATATTCTCACCTTCATAAATAAAAACTTCATTTGACCCCCTCTCATCCCTTTCCGGCTCCTGTTTCATTGCTCTTCTCCCGTTTATAGCAAAAGTCTTCTCAAGAAAGAGTTGCTTAGGTTCACTGTCTTTATTTCTTCACTTTACATTCTTCTGAGTGCTATTCAATCAAGCATTCATCCCTACTTTTCTACTCATGTCAAGGTCCCAAGGACTCATCTAAGTCCACCTGTGTGTGGCACTTAATCCTGGTAATCACTCCTTCTTCCTGGAAGCTCTTTCCTCACTTGACTTCTGGGCCACTAGTCTTTAATCTCAGGGGCCACCAGTCACCTTTCCTACTCCTGCCTTCTAAAATCTCTGCAACTCCTCTCTTGTTTGGCTCATTCCTGAGTGATCACAGACCCATGGATAAAAAGATCTGATGCCAGTAACTCCTAAATTTATATTTCTGGCCCCAGCCTCTCCATAGAAATCTAGAATCATACATGTCCAATTGTATTAATAACTGTTCCACTTGAAAGTCTAATAGGCATCTCAAATATAACATGTCCAAAACTTACTCTTTACCACTTCTCCATTAAACAATTGCATCAGTGTAGCTACCTCATAACACTGTACCTTGCTCAGCTTTATTTTTCTTCCTAACCCTTGTCACTTAGCATTACATCATATATCTACATATTTACTTTTCTCCTTCACTCACTGCAGTATAACTCCATTATAGTAGGGCCTTGTTTATTCACTCCTTGAGGTAGGCAGAACAACTGTTCCTTAAAAATGTTTATGTCTTCATCCCCAGAATCTATGAAAATGTTTCCTTACATGGCAAAGGGGACTTTGCAAATGTGATTAAGTCTTTTTTATTTTTATTTTTGAAAGAAAGAAAGAGAGGAAAGAAAGAAAGAGTGAAAGAAAGAAAAAAAAGAATGTAAGAGAGAAAGAAAGAGGAAGAGAAAGAGGGAGAGAGAACGGGATTCTTGTTCTATTGCCCAAGCTAGA
>CAUYLG010041337.1:0-52918 GCA_963573385.1 Cacajao melanocephalus | reverse complement strand
TAATAGTGGGAGACTTTAACATTATACTGTCAATATTAGACAGATCAACGAGATTGAAAATTAACAAGGATATCCAGGACTTGAACTCAGACCTAGAACAAGTAAACTTAACAGATATTTACAGAACTCCCACCCCAAGTCCACAAAACATACATTTTTCTCAGTATCACATTACACCTATTTTAAAAGTGACCACATTATTGGAAGTAAATCACTCCTCAGCAATTGCATAGCATTTCACAGGTTTAAATCAAATATTGGTTGGCTGCGTTTTTGTTATTTTCATCCCTTATTCCTTCCTGTCTCCATCATTAAGCACAATTATTGGCATAAAAGAGGTTTTTAATACCCATTTTTAAACTGCATTCTAGCCTGGGCAATAGAACAAGAATCCCGTTCTCTCTCCCTCTTTCTCTTCCTCTTTCTTTCTCTCTTACATTCTTTTTTTTTTCTTTTCTTTCTTTCACTCTTTCTTTCTTTCTTCTTTTTTCTCTTTTTCTTTCAAAAAAAAAAAGAGTTTAGATACATCCTTCAACACCAAATTCCACATTCTTATCCACTCTGAACCCTTTCTGGAGCATTCTAATCCTTACTATCCCAGAGTCTTTAAAATTTTCAGATTATATTAGTCACATTGTGAAATTATAGACTCATCAAGGGTGAAAGAGATTTACTGAATGCTTTTAACATACAGAGGAATTAATTCCAGAAAGAGCAGGTGATTTAGTCAAGGGTGACACAGTTATTTATAGAAAGAGACAGGATTTGTACCTAGACTTTCTGAATCTTAAAATAATCAAGTGCCTGGCAAAGTGCCTGGGATACAGAAAGTACTCACTGAATGATAGTAGTCTCCTTCCTCACTGGGTTACAACTTCTTTAAGAATGATATTATGCCTAACACTTCCATTGTGTGTCCTATAGAACCAGCACAGATGTGAGTCCATTGTAGATGCTAAGGATATTTTTACTGTTAATTAATACAAACCAGTTTCCCATTGTTTTCATGTTACAGAGGAACTAAATATCTTGAATGAGAACCACCATTTTAGTGGGAAGCTCGATTGCCATTGTGTCTTTCTTGTAAATAATAATTATGGTTCCCGAGTCTTGCAATCAAGCAATGGGCATATGCTGGAATCATTTCTCTAGTAAAAGCCATTTGTTGATTGTTTTTATTTCGGAGAACTGACTATCATGATCTGCAAATATTTTTAAAGCTACCATTATGCAGTTATTCCTTAAATTGGAATTAGTGGTTATGCATTAACAAGACTGTTAGAATTGTTGCATTCTATAAATCAAAACAAAATGGCTCCTTTTTTGTTGATAGATATTTACAGCTCCAAGCTTTAAGTTCAAAATACAAGTATAACTGCTTCAAGACTATACTCCTTAAGGACAGATATTGCCTCATGGAAACTAAGAGTAGAAATATAAAGACCTATATATTAATGTTTAACTTGATGAAAAATCTTATTTAGTTGATATCCATCTAAATTTAAAGCAAATTATTATATCTTAGGAGACTAAAGACATAGAAGAGCGTGTATTGGGCTATTTTCTGTCTTATCATTGAGGCATAAGGTGGTTATAATTATGGCATCCTGGTGCTAAACCTGAAGCAGGGTCAATTTTCGCAATTGAAGAAAAGAAGTTATAATAATGGGTCCTTGTTTCTCACCTGGACAATGCATGCATTACATAAATATCCAGAGTTTCTTTCTGTTAATTCTCAAATGGAGCCAGATGCAGATTTAAAGATATAAATGGGGCCACCCCCTTTTAAGGTTCACAAGATACAGATCTATATAGATGACAAAAGTGATAAATATATAGGATCACATAAACACATAAACTTCACTCCCAAGTTAAAACCCACAATTAAATCAAGAAGCCCTATTTGCTACCTGGCAAAAATAACAAATCAGGAAAAGGATATGATAATCTTGCTATATAATAAAAATGCTTTCTTCACATCCTTTTACATAAAACACAATCTTCTCAACTTATTCCCAAAGTAAAAATCTTCCTCCCTTCATATACTTCATGATCCCAGGGGACATTTATGGTATTAGCACAGTTATCAGAAAGTAATAAGAGAGGGTGCTTCCCATTCTCCAGCTATGCCTGCTTTTCCTCTTTTTGTCTTGAAGTTTCTGCCTTATTGCTCAGTTTTCTTCCTTTTACCTTTTTCTAGGGGTTGGAGAATGTGAAAGAGCATAACTCTAGAAACAGAAACAGAAATCTAATTACCTAAATTTCTCCGATTTGATGCATTATGCAGCCTATCAAAAAAAAAGTGTATATCTTCAAGTGTTTTATGAAAAATTTCATTTGTCATTTTAAAAGAAGGAAGGAAATAATAACCAGAGGAGAGAGAGGATCAAACTCACATCCTTGTACCAGGAGATGGAGAATGAGAATCATAGAAATGAGAGATGCCATGGAAAATGTCTCAAAAAGTATTTAAAATGCTTTCCCTACATCCTTTTATATAAAACACACTTTAAAAAATATTTTTTTCTGACAGTGTGGCTTATTACAAGAGAAGCAGTATAATATTAGTATCTTGAAAAGGGCAGAAAAATATAAAAAGAAATGTGAACTCCCCACTGGCATTTTATTTTATTTTTTGTGAAAATTTCCTTCAGCCCATGTATTAACTCATCTGTTCACTTAGAGAATAAAGGTTTTTCATTGGAGTCTGTGCAGTTAAAATTTTCACTGAGGTGTTGTTTTAGTCCTGTGGTACATTTTTCTCTTTCTTTATTTTACTTCATTTTTCTTGGTAGTGACAGCTTGCTGATGTTCACTATTAATGTTGACATTATGAATGGATTGCAAAACCAATGAAGATGCATATCTTTCTAATGAAGAACAAGCAGAGATGAATATTCTTTCAATAACACTGTCAATAGCAGAGACTACTACAATAAAAATTTACATTTTTAAGATTATTTGCTGCATGTCACTGCCCAGATGGGAATTCAGTAGAAAAATTCATTCATTCAGTCATTTTGAGAGCAATACAATTAGTAGTACCACTAAGGCAGAAGCCTATATACTAGTCCAGTAGTTCTCAAAGTGTTGCGTGAGGATCCCGGGCATTCTTGAGGCCCTGTACAGGGATCTAGAAATAAGAATTATTTTCATAATATTAATAATATCAAGACATAGTTTGCCTTTTTCACGTTGCTGCTTTTGCACCATTAGTGCAACCACTGGCATGAATCAGCCATACTGAGTAGTCATTGTCGTCATCATTGCCACACACTCAAAAAATCCCCCAAAACAAAACAATTTTGCTTAAGAATGTCTATCATAAAACAGTAAAAGTTGATTTTATTGAATCTCAACCCTTAAGTAGACATATTTTTATATTCTGTAAAACCAGATGAAGAGTATGCAGGAAGTTCTTAATTATCACGTGGAAGTCAAAATCATTTGTGTGGTTGTGACTACCAGCCGACTGGGCCACTTCTATCATGGGCCATTCTTTTATTTCCTTTTTGAGACAGGGTCTTGCTCTGTTGCCCAGGCTGGAATACTTGAAGGAATGACTGATGAACTAGGTTTACTTGCACTTGGTTATTTGACCAACATTTATATTTGAAAAGAATAAAGTATCACATTAAAAGAAACAATGGACAGTTTTTTTGCCAGTTCTAAAATTCAAGTTTTTAAGTTAAAAATAGAATTTTGGAAAAATTGCATCTGCCATTGTAAGCTTGCCATTTTCCTGATAATTAAAGACTTCTCAGATGAGATGGGTGGTAATATTAAGGAAAATAACAGTTTGATATTGTATAGTGAAATATGGCAACATTTGGATCATCTGCCTATTTCTGTGAACTGATATTTTCTAAATGATCAATACATAATATTAAAGAATTAAGTGTGAGTAAATGATCTAGTCAAGCACTAGATAGGCCAGTGGATTTTTAATGGAAGAGAGTACAGAAAATTTATTTCTGTGGGTGTAGATTCCATACTATAGATAACCCTTAAAACACTACCATTTGCCAACTGTTAGTGTAGTTTCAAAGAATAACATCCACACTTACCTGAAAAGGCTAAAAAAATACTCTCTAATTTTAAAATTACAGATCTAGGTGAAGACAGATTTTAAATCCAACAAAGCAAAATATGAAAACCCAACTGTTTTATTTAAAAAGGAAATTAAAGAGATTTGCAGAAATATAAAGTGTGTTACTCTGCAAACTTTTTTGGACCATGTAGTTATTTTTCACCAAATTTGTTATTAATATAAAATTATGGTGTTTATTCATTTTTTTAAGTGAACTGACAAATATCTTAAACCCCTCACCTTTTTTTTTTTTTTTTTTTGAGACAGTGTCTTGCTGTGTTGCCCAGTTTGGAGTGCAGTGGCTTCATCTCAGCTCACTGCAACCTGTGCCTCCTGGACTCAAGCAATCCTTCCACCTCAACCTCCCGAGTAGCTGGGACTGCAGGCACACACCACCATATGCAGCTAATTTTTGTATTTTTGGTAGAGACAGGGTGTTGCCATGTTGCCAAGGCTAATCTTGAACTCCTGAGCTCAAGCGATCTGCCCTCGTTGGCCTCCAGAAATGCTGGGATTATAGGCATGAGCCACTGGGCCTGGCCCCTTTCTGTTTTAATTTAAAATACAGTAAGTGGGAATAAGTATAATTCATGTACACAAAAGCTTGTTGAGGTTCTTAATAATTTTTAAGATTGTAAAAGTATCTTGATCTCAAACTGTTTGAGAACTACTATCCTAATCTATGGAGATTTTCTACTGGTGGGGCTTCACAAATTTAATTGAAAACAGAGTAGAATACCAGAACTTACAAAATTGGAGCCTCAAAATTTTGTTTGATCAATTGCCTCTACCAGTTTATTAAAATTACTATATTTGGGAAAAACTGCTTCTTTACAGAAATCAAAATGATTAGTCAGTTCCTATGGCTAGTCCTGTTTCATACCCCACAAAATGGATACAAGCAGAAAATTTCACTGGAAATTTTAACTAGTGTTCAGACAAACTCATTAATGTTTGTTATTATTCTGTTTACCCCCACTTTCAGGTTGAAGCAAAATTTATCTTATGCTAACCATGGAAATGGCAACACAAACATTAGAGGAAAAAGCTTTTGTAAAGATTTGTCAAATACAAGTAAAATAAATCTGTTTTTTCAAAGAGTAGACTTGTCAGAAATATTTTAAAGTAAAAGTGCACGCACAAATACTTCTTCTTTTCCCCTCCCAATGGCAGTCACAGGGTTAGACTAAAAATGAGAGGCATTAATGCTCTTTTTTTTTTCTGTCTAGAAATCCCCAAATATACATGTATGATTATACTCTAAGGATAAAGGAAGATTTTAGTTGTTTGGGAGGGTGGAAGTTATATTAATCTACCAATGATTTGAGAACAATTAGATAATTATTTGGAAAAAATTACATAAGCTCTCTATTTTCTGTATGTATTGTGAGAACATATAGAAGAGTCTTTTTAAAGTCTAGGCCTAAATAGAGGTTGTCTGTCAAAGATATAACACAAAGAACATAAGCCATAAAGGAAAATATTAGTAGATTTGATGACATAAATCTCAAAACCAATTTATGTCATAGAAGATACACTAAATCTATTTAAAAAATAAGATTGGGAAAATGCTTCGGCTACATGTAATGATAAATGGTTAATATCCATAGTCTATAGTCTGGAAAGAGCCTCTACAAATCAAGAAGAAAAAGGCAAACATCTCAATATAAAAATGGTCAAAGGTCAAGAAATGCAATAATAGTAAGAGACACAAATATCCGGCAAACATGTTAAGAAACTGTCAAATTGGTAATATTATAAATATTGGAACTATCCTGTGTTGAGAGTGTGTGAAATTGGCAATGAATGGGTGGTCATCCCTAGTTGGAGAGGTTTTAACTTAATCAAATATATGCATTTGACCTAGACATTTTATTTCTTGTAATTTGTTCTCGGGATATTCACTTATATGGTCAAAGATATAAGTAGAGGATACTCACTATTTTTCAGTGGTGAAAATTTAGATTTAACTTAACTAGTCACCAATTATGAATTAGTTAATTAAATGATGAGCAATCAGTTTGACACATTTCGCTACAGTTATAAAAATATAGTGCATATAGTTTTAAAAAATTGTATAAATTTAAAGGGTACAAGTGCAGTATTGTTAGATGGATAGCTTAGGTAATAGTGAAGTCTGGGTTTTTAGTATAACCATCACCTGAATAGTGTACATTGTACCCAGTAAGTAATTTCTCCTCCCTACCACTTCATTTCCTCTTACCCTTCCCAGCCTGCACATCTACCATTCCACACTCTATGTCCATGTTATTCAGCTCCCACTTATAACTGAGATCATGTGGTATTTTGCCTTTCTGTTTCTGAGTTGTTTCACTTAAAGCAATGGCCTGCAATTCCATCCACGTTGCTGCAAAAGACATGATTTCATTCTTTTTATGGTTAAATACACATACACACACACACACACACACACACACAGAGCGCACGTGTGCCACATTTTCTTAATCCAATCATCCACTGATGGACATTTACGTTTATTCCATATCTTTGCTTTTGTGAACAGTGATGTGATAAAAATATGAGGGTAGATATCTTTTTAATATAATGATTTATTTTCTTTTGGTTATATACAGAGTGGTGGGATTGCTGGATAAAATACTAGTTCTATTTTTAGTTCTTTGAGAAATCTCTGTACTGTTTTCCATAGGAGTTTTTAGTTTACATTCTTACCAACAGTGTATAAGTATTCCCATTTTCTGCATCCTCACCAACATCTGTTGTTTTGTGTCTTTTTAATAATAGCAATTCTGACTGGTGTAAGATGATATCTCATGGGACTTAATTAAACCCAAAAGCTTCTACACAGCAAAAGAAATAATCAACAAAGTAAACAGACAACCTGCAGGATGGGAGAAAATATTTGCAAACTATGCCTCCAGCAGGGGAGTGATATGCAGAATTTACAAGTAACTCAGACAACTCAACAACCATAACAAAAAACCCAATGACCCTATTAAAAAGTGGGCAAAGGATATGAATATTCTTTTTTTCAAAAGAATACATACAAATGTCCAACAAGAATATGAAAAAATGCTCAACATCACTAACCATCAGATAAATGCAAAATAAAACGTCAATGAGATATCATTAGTACATGTAGTTTTAAATACAGTGAGACAGAAAAATTTGATCATACGTTAAGTATAAAAATTCTGTGATTCTTTTAAATAAAAGAAATGTGTATATGTGTGTGTAATACATATCAATGTGCACCACTAAAATGTCTTCAGAGGACACAGCAAACTGAGAGCTGCTTTACACCAGTGATACAGTTATGTTAGGTTTCCAGTCTTTCACTGTTTTGTTTTTTTCTTTATTTTATAACAACGAGCGTGTACATATGGTAAACATAATTAGATTTCAGTCTTACCCTCACCACATACATAACTTGAATAGTCTCATTAAATAGTAATTGAATTTTTCTAATGAAAATAATGCAACAGTTCAAAATATGGATACAACTTTAATCATGATTTTAGAAATCAGTTCTGAAATTATGATCACACAGACCCACTTATGTTCTAGGGAGCAAACCTTCTATCAACTCCTCCCTCCTTTTAAGAGAATTAATTTCTTATTGAGGAACTGGCCACTCCATCTAGTCCACACTTCCACATTCTCCCTATAATATGATATTTAATTAATCTGTAACTGAAATTAAGGAAAATTACAAAACTTTTTTTCTGCCATCATGACTTGATATCTAGAAAGTAGGTGGTATCTAGATATGTAGAAGGACTTGATATCCAGAAGGATGAACTCTAAGTTGTGTAGAAAGGGGAATGGTTTTATAATGAGGAGAGCCAAAGTTAGATTCTGCTTTGTTAACTACTTGATTTATTTGTAGTGCCATCGTCTGTTACATAGGATTAAATTATAGGTCATTGTGAGTGTTGAGGTATTTGGAAAGCATTATTTTTTTGTAGTAGATTTTTAAAATAAAACGCCGTATCATTCCAGCTTTAATAGGAAGCATTAAAAAGCTAATCAAAGTTGGAAGAAATCAACTATACTTGTAAAATAACCCAAGTGAAACCAAGACAAGAAATTGTCAGATTAAAAACAAGCGTCAGGTAAATGCCAGATAAACACAGAAGTTAACTTTCCTAGTGTTACCCTCTAAAAAGCTGGGATGAAATCTATCACTTTTTTTTTTATCCCAAACCCTATGACTTTTTTACTGTGCTGTGCTGCTTTCAGATATATCATGCGGTTTCTTCTTTCTAATGTTTAATCGCCCTCTGAGGTTGTGATTTGTTCACGCGATTTATTTTGCTCTTTCACACCACTGAAGGAAGATTTTATCTTTATTGCTTTGGAGTCTGAAAAAGTGAATGTGTCTTAAAAATATAGGTCTAACTGCTTACAAAGATTAATGAGCCCTTGACCACTTTCTCTAAATATTATTCATAATAGATGGTTGCATTGTCTTCTCAACTGAAATGCAAGAAATAGCAATGTAAAGAGAACTGAAAATCTGAAGGATTGATTTCAAAAGCATCATTCATCACAGCACTTCAGCTTCACTTGTGAGACCAAAATATAATTTTCTTTTGATCTTTTAATCTAATTATGAAGTTAATTTACTTTCTTAGAAGAATTTTTATGGCAACCAACTAAATTTTCTACTACAAGTAATATTATCCAACACAATTGAAGAGTATGAAAATCCAAATGTTGTAGAATCTTGCTGAGCTTCAATATTACTGATTCTTGAAAAAAAATTTTAGAGTTCCAATGGTTACAAGGCAGACAGAAACAGAAAGAAATTATAGAAGATGAAGAAGTGAAGGGGAGACCCAGTTGTGGTGGCTCATGCCTATAAGGCCAAGATGGGATGATTGCTTGAGTTCAGGAGTTTTAGCCCAGCCTGTGCAACATAGTGAGACACCATCTCTACAAAAAAAATAAAAAATAAAACCTAGGTAGATGTGGTGGTGTGCACCTGTGGTCCCATCTACTAAGGAGACTAAAATAGGAGGACTGCTTAAGCCCAGATGATTGAGACTACAGTATGCGGTGCTTGAGCCACTGCACTCCAGCCTGGGCAACAGAATGAAATATTGTCTAAAAAATGTAAACAAATAAAGTGAAGAGGAAGAGAAAATGTCTTTGACCTACCTTCACTAGAATTTACAAATTATGGAGCATCAAAATATGGTCCAGCATACTGGGATTGGAGAGCTGTCTACTACTGTAGTGAAGCTCCTTTGAACAAGTCATTTTGCTAGTTTGCATGTTACTTTCTTTAACTATGAAAGTAGTTAAAGCTTCTCCACAGCTCTTTCATGCTTTCCAGGCAATTCAAGTTTCTTTACAGCTCTGTAATTCTGTAGAGAGTTTATTTCACAGGCCATTTTATGTTCACAGATGATATGAATCTTAGGGCACATTCATCCTGAGTCCTGGAGAACAAAACACGAACAATTTAAAAGAGGAGTAAGAACAAAATGTGATTCTGTTTTCTGTTCTCTTTACTTTCATTCTATATAATCCTTCCTGTTCATTTTGTTTACTACCAAGTCTTCCTATTTGAGACAGTACCGAATATAGATAACGAACTCTAACTCATCCTCCACACTTGCGTTTCCAATTGTCACCAGGACTTGATTAGAATTTAATATATTTTTAAAAATTCCTTATAACCCATTGCCAGGTAACACCACCATTAAATCTGTATTTCCTTTTATGCTACTTAACTAGATTAGAATTGTATTTGATTACAGGTATTTTTTATGCCTCCTTCTTGCTCACACATTCTTCTTTTTTACTTGCACAATTCTGTCAGTTCAATCTCCAAGTTACATTTCTTCTCATTCATACTCCTACTGTTGTGGTCACAAGTCTATGTTATAACAGAGTTTATTGTCCTTATCTTGAGTCTTTCTTCCTTATAAGTTGTTCTACATATTTTATTTATTTTTGTAACACACATATTTGATCATGTTCTACTCCTTTTGGAAGTGATCTGTGACTTTCAATTGCAGAGAAACTAAATATAATCTCAGTTTAGACTTGTCCAGGTCTTCACTTTTTGGCTTCATTGTTAATTCTATCTCTCCTGGACATTCTGTATTTTATTCATATCAGACTATTTACCATTTCATAAATTCATAGTGTTAATTACAATAAAAAGGGACTCTATGTAACTGTGGCTTAATCAATATGAAACTGTAATTCTGTGTCACATAGTAACCTAGACATAGATGATCAAGGGCTTATATGATAGATATTTCATGCTATTATTTTAGGAACCCAGATTCTGCCATCGGAAGCACTGTGTCCCTTTCAGCACGATCAATGGTGACCTAGAACCATGTCCCTAATCTTGGCACCAAGAAAGAAGAAGTGATAAAAAGATCACTCCCCTTGCCTTTAAAACATATTGTGGAATGTCCGTATATTACTTTCTCTCACATGTCATTGGCTACAATTTAGTAACCTGGCCACATCTAGATGCATAAAATGCTGGGATGTGTCTTCTTTATAATTGTCAAATATATCCCCAGTTTAAATCGCTATCACTTTGGAAAAAAAGGGAAGACTAGATACTGAGGGTAAGAGGAGTCTTTCTCATGTTTATGATGCTGTTATTGTGATTGTTGGTGGTCTCCTCCTCCTTCTCTTTCTTTATTTCCTCCCCCTCCTCCCCTTTCTTCTCTCTTTTTCTTCTCTTTTTTCCCTTTTTCTCCTTCTACTCTACCTCACCTCATTCCTGCTTCTTCTGTTCTTCTTAGCTCCCTGACTTCTCATTTTCTCCATTGATTTGGCCTTTCATTTAGCTCTGCCTCTATTGCTAAAATTCTTATTTATTGTTCAGGGCAAAGTCAAAATAATACTCTGCAAGACTTTTCAAGATACTAAATGTGTTAGTCCATTCTCATGCTGTTATAAGGACATATCTGAGATTGGGTATTTATAAAGGAAAGAGGTTTAATGGACTCACAGTTTCACATAGCTGAGGAGGCCTCACAATCATGAGAGAAGGTGAAGGAGGAGCAAAGGCACATCTTACATGGCAGCAGGCAAGAGAGCTCGTGCAGGGGAACTGCCCTTTATAAAACCATCAGATCTTGTGAGACTTATTCACTATTATGAGAACAGCAAGGGAAAGAACCACCCCCATGATTCAGTTACCTCCCACTGGGTCTCTCCTACCACACATGGGGATTATGGGGGCTACAATTCAAGATGAGATTTGGATGATGACACAGGGAAACCATATCACCACAATCCTAGATAAATATTTCTCCTGATTTCCATTGACATATAATTTTATATATCAATATTTAACATACACTTTTAAAATCTTTGTATTCATAATATGGATATGCTCTAAATCTTATTTTATCTTTGTATTCAAAACATGAGTATGCACTAAATGTTATTTCTATTTTGGTCTCTATAATATTTGTTTACATTGCCTTGTGTATAGTCAAATTTGAAAAAGATGTATTTGAGCATCTAATATGTTTTTAGTACTATTTTTTTATTTCATTTTATCTTATTAGCAAACAACACCAAACAAACCAAAAATAACAAGACTCAGAAATTAAGTAACTTGACTAAAATTATTTAGCTAAGAAATTGCAGAGAAATAATATAATTCACTGAATGACAAACTTGTCACATAAGCCAGTTTGCTGAAAGACAATTAGTGGAAATTAGATGAGCTTAATTATTAAGGTTTAGAAAATACTTCCTTCACCTTCATGATGTTTCTTCTGCGTTGTGTTTGTTAGTTCAGCTCAGTTGCATATTATGTTTTGGTATTTACATTGTTCTGGTGTTTAGCATTTTTTAAAAAATATGTGTCTTTTCTGTCAAAAGAGTGTATAATATTGTCTCTTTTGCCCTCCGTTCCCTACTCTCCCTGCCATCTTCCCAATTTTGCCTTTGAATCAGTTCTTGTATCAATCAGTCTGTGGAAGACCGAGGATTTTACAGGAGTCCAAAAATTGTTCTTTCCATTATACTTGTACTTCGTTGGTTATATGCTCAAAAGTTTAGATGAATTAAAACCCATGCTACTCTCTTGCTGGGAAATATAATGTCCTCTTTATCCATGTTAAATAATGGTCTTTTAATAACTTGTTAATTTTTAATGACAAAAATTGTCTTTAATTTTTTAATGACCAAAATTGTTTTCTATATTTTGATCCTATCTTCCTGGCCAGTATAAGTATCAAAATTGCATGATTGAAAACGTTTCATTAGGTAACTTTATTTGTAATCTTCATAAATAGGGAGACTTAGTAAGCTTTTTATCTAAATTTTCATATGGAAGCTTGGAGAATACATTTACTTTGCATTTTGAGCAGTCAAGCATCAGGCTACTATTTATCATCACTTGATCTGTTTCTGCATCCCTGTCCTTCCCAAATAATGGTAACTTTTTTTTGCTGGATGGGCTCTAACTTCAAACTCAGGTACATAGAATTATTGGGCCAATCTTAATAAAGGAAAATCAGGAAGAAGATGATTACTTTCCAGCAAACCAGTTATGTACACCCAATAAATTGTCCTGGCAATCATCTCTTAGACTTAGAGGGTGTCAGGAATGAATTCTGAATGCCCACATGGCTTCTGAGCTACAGTCTAGCTTTCCTCTAAGCCTTGTTCCCAACTTCAATGCAGTTTCTATTTTGCACTATTTAATTGATTTTTAATTGATTACCTTTTGTGTTGCATCCAAACAAATCTCTTGGTATATATTTATCTTTTACTAACAGAGACACGCTATACTCTTTTAAAGCTCAATTTCTCTCTTTCTCTCTCTCTCTCTCTCTCTCTCTCTCTCTCTCTCTCTCATTAACCTCTGAAGAAAGGGGCAGAATAACAGCAAGGTACAGAAACCATCATGAAAACTTCTTAGGGAAACTCTTTGCTTCTATTTTCCATGTATATTTATACCTCCAAAATGATTTATTAGTGATCAAAGTTATATAAGTAGGACTAGAAAAAGAAACACAAAACCAAGTCCTTAACCACAACTAAGTTATACCTTTATAGAAAAGATAGATCATGTAAATTGTTACTTATTTAGCCCAGAGTAGTTAACACATGCTTACTAAAAATATGACTTTTCTGGTTGGCATTTAAAATTGTCAAGGTAAGCTATGAATAGCAGGATTTCTGCAAACTAGGCCACAATCTTACACAGTTATTTCCTATGAATGGAGAATCAGAAAATATATTAAGGTCTTCAATTTAAAGTGGTTGATATTTCTCCTTTGTTTTTTTTCCAAGGCATTCTCTTTTCGTCTTTTTTTTTTTTTCTTTTCTCATTTCCTGGTGAATACTCAAAGCAATAAGCAGACACTAATAGATTACTCTGAGATGACTGGTTTATATTCACCTCCCTGAAATTATAAATATTTGGACTGTTTTAAATGAAAAATAATGACTTTTGGTTGTATTCATTTGAAGAGATTTTTCCATAGTGGCTCAGGATTTTAAATGTGATTTAAAAACAGTATACCAAAAATCCATCTAAACATTCTTGTTGCTATTTAAAGAAGGCAGACCTCATGTATTATAATTCTATTCTATTTTATTGGAATTAATTCAGAAAATATGGCCTACCAGGTGGGATCAAAGGGTTTTGCTACTTCTGAAGAGATTAGCATATAAATGCATTACAACATATGGTTAAAGGATCTTTTACAGGTGCGACAGCTTCTGTATCTTGTTGCCCTAAACCAATTTAATAGTATGTTGAGTTAGCTGCCTTGGCAGAGATATTTAGCTGTTTAAAAAATATCTGCACAGTATATATTCAATGAGAATTTTATAATTGCAATAAATTCAACAGTTTTGTCCCATGGGGAGTCAGGAAGATGAAGTTCTCTTTCCCAAGGAAGAGTCAAGATCATAGGTGCTAAACTTTCTGGTGGCTATTTACACTCAAAATTCCTCAAATTATTACAATTAACTTCATTTTTTTCCGACTATTTTCCTATCTTTACCTTTCCTCATTTTTGAACTTTACTCAGTTATACAAAACTGAAATGTTATCATCTCTTTCTGTGGTAAAATATATTAATAAAGGAAGGCAGAAGAATCTAAATGGTCCCAAATGAAAATATTGAATAAAGTTTCATAAATTCCACAACCATTTCAGCAAATATATCATGTATTAAGCTTTGAAATTGCATGCAGGTTTATGAGTTCACCACATTGATTGGGTAATATATTGGCTTTCTATTGCTGTCCTACCAAATTACTACAAACGATGATTTATAACAATACAAATCTATTATTTTACAGTTCTGGAGGTTAGAAGTGTAAAATTAGTCTCAGTGGGCTAAAATCGAGGTGTCAGCAGGGCTGCTTTTCTTCCTGGAGTCTCTAGGGGATAATTTATTTCCTTGGCTTGTCCAGCTTCTAGGTGCCACTTGCATGCCTTGGCTCGTGGCCTCCTTCCATCTCCAAATCCTGCAATAGTAGGCCTGGTCTTTCTTGCATTGCATCTTTCCAGTACTCTCCTTTTTTTGAATTCCTTTTTCATTTACAAGAACCTTTACAATTACAATGGCGCCATCTGATTAACCCTGGATAATTTTCCCATCTCAAACTCAGCTCATTCACAGCTTTAATTCTACCTGCAATCTTAATTCCCATTTGACATATAACATATTCACAGGTTTAGAGAATTAGGAAATGAGGGATCATTTATTCTGCCCACCACAGATGATTGTGACATAAAAAAAGAAAAGGAAATAAGAAGGTGCAGAAGAAAAAAAGTCAATCAGAAAAGCAGGTGCTAGTCCCATCTCTGCAGCTAGCTAGCAAGGTGAACTCAGAAGAGCTATTCATTTTCTCTGCTTTACAGTTAATCATTTTAATAAATAAATAATAACAACTAACATTCACTGGGAGCCTTTTGCCATTGGTTCATAAATACACACACGTTCTCTCTCTTTCACTCACACACAAATACATACACATAATATAATCTTATTTAGTCCTCCAAATGTTAACCCTACTTTTCAGATAATCACACTGAGACAAAGAGTGCTTATGCAACATTTCCTGATCAGTCAGCAGTAAATACAAGAGGCATGATTTAAACCATGAAGTGTTGTCTAAAAGTCCATCATCTTTTATTATTAGGTTATACTGCCCTTTTGGAGATAGGAAATAATTTATCTTCTCATTTATTTATTAGTATCAATCAATAAATATTAATTGGACATCTATGGTAAACCAGTAACTCCGGTAAGCATTGGAAATACGATGGTGAACAAGCAAAACATAGTTTCTGTCTCTGTGAGTTGAAATACAGACAAGATGGAATATAAACATTTGTTCCTGTAATCTACTGTTATATAACAAACCTGCCCAAAACGTAATATCTTAAAACAATTATTTCATTACCTCTCATGAGTCTATAGGTTTACAGGTATCAGCTGGGCAGTTTTGCTATGTGTAAAAATCTAAGAGAGTTCACTTTCATGGCTGGCAGTTGCAGGCTGGAGGTTGGAAACTCACCATGTGACTTGGGCTTCTAATTGCATGATGTCTGCATCCTAAGGAATGTCCCAAGGATGCATGTTCTAAGACAGAAAGCAGATGCTGCCAGTCCTCTTCAAGACTAGGCCAGGGGCTTAGGTAAGGTCACTTCTGCTGCATTCTATTGGCTAAACCTCCATAGAGTGAGTCTATATGCAAGAGGAGAAGAAACATATTTCAATCTTTAATAGGGCTGTGACCAAGAAGCTGTAGCCAACTGTATTCCGCCATAGTCAGAACATGGAAAGCAGGTGGGAGAGCTTTATGAGATGAAGCTAAGAGAGGAAATCAGTGGCCAAATCTAGCAAAGCCTCATAGCAATTTTAGAATCTAAGATGACAACAATAGAAAGACTTTGGACAGTTTTAAGAAGGATATTTAAGCATAATTCAGAAATAAATTATGGATAAGATCACCTTGGAAACAAGAGTGAAATTCCAGGATAGGAAAAATGGTAACTTAGACTGGAAGGGTAGGTAGGGATGAAGGGAGGTCATATCTGAATATTGTTTAGAAGGTGTATTTAAGAAGTCATGGCGAATGATGCATGTAGAAAGTGCAGTAGCAGAAAGCAAGGATGTTCCTTCAGTCTTGATAGCTTAGAGTGTTATTTATTGAATTAGTTCTTAATGGAAGAGAGGAAGGCTCTGAGGGAAAATGATGAGTTCAGTTTTAGAGCTGTTTATTGAACTTAAGAGGCTCATAAAACAGCCAATGAAAGTTGTCTAAAAAGTATTCAAATATACGGTCTGGGATTCAAGAGTAAGATCTGCGCTGGCGATGGAGATCTGATTATTTTCTGCACTGCGTAACTGAAACTATGATTGTGGATGAGAGTACCTAAAGTGAGAGTGTGGTTCAGAAAGAAAAGTATGCTTAGGGCATTAACCGACAGGTAATGGTCAAGACAGAAGGTGAAAGTCAAAGGTAACTGAGAAAGAGCATCCAGGAAAGTAGGAAAACAGTGCTTAAAGAGTATGGAGCAATGGAAGGTAAGTAAACCCAGTTTCCAGTAGGTTATGGGGATCTCTGTGGAATGTTGCTGAGAGGTGAGTTTGTTAGCTAGAGAAGCAGAAAGCCCTTGGAGACCTTGGCAGATGAATTTGGTAGAGTGGATATGGTAGGCCTGCTGGAGTGAGTTAATGAATGATGGAAAGTGAGCAAATGGAGATCAGGGGTGAGCTACATACTTAACTGGAGATGTTTGGCTGTGGAGAGAGAAGAGACTGGAGAATGAGGTGTTCAGCAAAGTTCTATCTTTTGAGAGACTTGAACAAGAGAAGAAATCAGTTAAAAAAATAAAGGAATTGGACAGGTGCAGTGGCTCATGCTTGTAATCTCAGTACTTTAGCACTTTCGGAAGCTGAGGTGGGAGGATTGCTTGAGGCCAGGAAATAAGTCTGGACGACAGAGTGAGATCTTGTTGCTACAAAAATATTAAAAAATTAACTGAGTGTGGTGGTGTGTGCCTGTAGGTTCAGCTACTTGAGTAGGCTCAGCTACTTGAGAGGCATAGTCAGAGGATCACTTGAGCCTAGGATTTCGAGGTTACAGTGAGCTATAATTGTGTCACTGCACTCCAACCTGAGCAACAGAGTGAGAACTGGTCTCAACTAAAAAAAAAAAAAAGAAAAAAAAAGAGAGGAAATGTTAAGAATCTAGGCAAAAGAGAATGCTAGCTTTATGTTAAAAAAAAATGTTGGACTGGGCATGGTGGCTCATGCCTGTAATCCAGCACATTGGGAAGCCAAGGGGGACAGATAATGAGGTCAGGAGGTCGAGACCAGCCTGGCCAATATGGTGAAACCCTGTCTCTACTAAAACACAAAAATAAGTCAGGTGTGGTGGTGTGTGTCTGTAGTCCCAGCTACTTGGGAGGCTGAAGCAGAAGAATTGCTTGAATTGGAAGGTGGAGGTTGCAGTGAGCCGAGATCGTGCCACTGCACCCTAGCCTGGGGAATAGAGTGAGACTCTGTCTCAATTTTTAAAAAATGTTAAAAAAACTTTGAATCTTTAGTGTGGGAGGACTATGAAAAGCAATTGCTAAACAGTATAAGGAATTTCTGCAAATATTTTTGTTATTAAAGACCTGTCATCCTGCTCCTGTTATTGATATTTTTCTAATTAACATTAAACATTTTTCCTGTCTGTTAAAATTTAAAAATATGACCATGTCTGTGACTTGGCATGTATATGAGTGGTTAGTTTATTGTCATTGTTTGTTTTTTCTTGGAACTTTTGAATTAAGAAATGGCATAGTGTATTTGTCCTTGGGAATTTTTTGCACTGTCACTTGTAAGAGTAGAGACTATCTTGGAATCGGAAGATTTTAACTTTAAGAGCACTTTTTTGAATTCTTCTTGACATGGCTGAGTAACCAGTTTCAGGATTTCTTTGAAATTTTAGGACTTTGAAATTGAAATGGTCTCAACTTTTGAATTTTTTATGTAATGTAGTTAAAGGAACTCTTTGTATGAAAAGTTGAAGTACTGAAAGGAGAGATGATCAAAGTTTATAAGATTTGGAAGTTAATAAACAAGAACTTATCCAACAGATTTTATAATGTTATAATTAAAGAACACACATTGAATGATAAGAAAAAGAGATTTAGAGCAATTAAATGAAATATTACTTTAAATAGTCTGTTTTAAACTTATGAAATACTAAAGAGGTGGGGCACATAAAAATACAAACAGATCCAAAGGGATTCATGAATGAGATATGTCTTCAGTAGTTTTTGCATTGTTCAAGGTTATATTGAATGTTTGGAAAATGACTTCATATATTTTCACAAAATTGTCCTTCCGCATGACGCAGATAACAAGTTACATATGCCCAAGAGGAAGCATGGTGTTTGTAGCATGGGACTGGTGTTTTATGTTTTCATGTTCTGGGAGTTAATAGTATCAAATATTATTGAAATAAGTGAACTCACTGCCTAAATTAGAATATTAGTTCTGTGGCTTATGTCAATGTGCATCCTTGAGCAAATTATTTAATTTTGTAGTGTCTCAGTTTTTTTATAGTGAAAAATAATAGTAGGTACCTCAAAGTATTTTAATGAAAAATATACGTATTAACCTACATAAAGAACCTGTCTTTACTGTTGCTCTTATACCAAGATACTGTATTATTGGTTTTATTACAATGGAATTTTAAATATTTAAAGCAGTTTCAAACTGAGCTCTATACTTCTACGTAAATAACTAAGGAAGGATACTATACTCCAGAAATTCCTTTCCTAAAAATATAATTTATTTTGTATTAGTTTCTTAATCCAGCAGATCCTACTTACTAATCTGTTTAATTTAATTTTATTCCATCTGAGTAAATTATTGAGCTTTAAATTCAGGGAATACTTTTGCTTATTCTAAGAGTACAAGTTGTCTTTTCTTGTTGGTGATTTAGGAAAACAATAGCAAGTAATTCAAAACCAAGAAAGGAAGGAAATTGTATAAAAGTCACATAAATAGGTCTGTTCTCTTTTTGAATTTGGAAAATGGTATGGGCATGGGTTGGAGAGAATTAGAAAAGTAACAGTATTTCATGTGAAACCCACCTACCATATGTGCATGTACGTATGCATGCACCTCCATAAGCATACAGGCATGCACAGAAATTCTGTGTTACATACACATACAAGTACACACACATAATATAGGCTATAGTTTAGTGAGGGTAGTGATGGTATGGGTAGTTCAGTTGGGACAGTTCTTTTTTTATGCTCTCCTCACCCCTCCTTTAATCAATACTCTCATTCTATTTGATGCCACATGGAAAAGAAGATGAAAAACATTTGTGGAAGACACATAAAACCATTTTTAGCATCAAGAAAGGTCAAAACTAGGTTTCCTCCTTGGAGGAAAGAGAAAGGTGAAACCTGAAAAAACCTGAATGACCTAACTGTGGTCTAGGTAGACAGAAATTATCATAGTTGTTATGAAAGCCCTGTGTTTTCTTCCTCCCAAAACAGTTCTGAGAAACAATCATTTAATTTGAATGTTAGAGCTTAAAGAAACTCAGAAGTTATCTAGTCACATTCACTCATTTTATAAATTAGTAAACTTACCTCTAAAAGCTTAGAGGTAACTTGACCCAGATCTCAAAGGGAACGAGGAGCTGAAGTAATAGTAGGGTTCTAGACTCTTCACTGGCCTGGACTGCTCATCATGATCAACACTGCAGCTTCTCAAGGGGCATGACATGAGCTTTCAACTGATATCTTTTCTTTTCTTTTCTTAGCAGTAGATTATACAAGGCTAGGTGCTTCATCATTTAACAAGTATATTATCCTTTAGATATTAAATCAAAATTATTTGAAATTTTATTTTTTGAAGACAGTTATAGACTGCTTAACTATCTTGAAATGTAAATTTAAATGTATCTGTTAAATTTTACTTATCTTAAAATGATTTTTATTCAATATCTACAGCCTTTATCTGGTATAGGTGTCTTTTCTTGCTGTGATAGAGACTGCATGATATACTTTTAAGCTTTCTTTTATGCTCACATATAAGTACCTTGAAAAGTGGGCCCATCGATTTTTTATAAATGAACTCAGGTTTTTCTATCTTTAATAATTCAGAACTGCTTTCTATTAATATATGACTTTTTCCATTAAAAGTGGCTTCTTAAAAGGCTTTATGCAAAGTGATTTTGATAAGATTCCCTTTATAAGTATAAACTGTTTTCATAGTTAATTCAAATAATGCTGCTTACATTTGTATAACTTTTAACTTCATATGTGATACTCTGTTTTTTGAGTGAGGATTGGAGCTTTCTGTGGCAGAGGAGACTTCAAGTGCTTCCCTCCTTCCACTGCCTTGTGCCTTTCCAGAAAGTTGGTATGTGTTCCATGTAATGACACCTGGAAGTCCTGCAACTCTAAAAGGCCATAGGCCATTCGCTTCAAGGTATTGGCTCATGCTGAGAACATACCACCTGGCAACATCCACCGTCTGTGCTTTCAGGTTTCCTTTCGGCAGGGAACTCAAGAGTGTTCAATTTGTGTTAAAAATTGTCGAATAGTTAAAACGTGTCAGAAGTTGAGTCATATTTTCCTTAATAATTAAAATAACTTAAATATCACCAAACAAATGATATTTATGAGCAAACAGTCATTGTTTTATTTACATATTTAAGACTTTTAAATCTTGTTTGACCACCATTCTAGGCCATTTTCTGTGCTCCCCGTTGATGGAAAAGTGAAATACAGTCTTTAACTCCAACTCATACTCTGGCTGGAAAGACACACAAGTGAACTGATTATAAGACCATGACACCTTATGTGCACCCTTACAGTGAAGGATTACACAGAGTGCTACAGCAGCGTCAGGAACATTGGACCCAGACTGGATGTCAGGAAGGAGCTCCAAAGAGAAGTGAAGCATTAAGGTTAAATTTGGAGGAGGAGGAGGCAGTCTGTAGTGTAGTCAGGAGTTGAATGTGTGGGGAATAGAAAGACTCACAACTCAGTTGCTGGGTTAAAAAAATATGGTACATTACTGGAACTACAATTTATTTTTCTTTTGCATTGTACATTTTTTAATGAGCTGTTTATTTCTATGAGTTTTTAAAAAATTTTTAATTATTAAGCAAAGTTCAGGAAACATCTGATTCATTTGGATGAGAACCAAACATAGTAGAATATAGACTGTTACTGGTTAATACTAGTAGCTTATTGAGAGTAGAAAATCTCATGCAGAAACTTAAAGCACTTTTTCTATTTTCTTACTCAACAACAATCAACACGGAAGTCTTCTACGACCCTATATAGGTGGGGTTTCTTCACACACCAGGCAAGCAGTAATTTCTGTAGCAGAAACCAGATAGGTATCCTCCAATTTAATTCTGACACAGTCTACCTTGAGATAGCATCAGATCCCAGTGGTTGAAGGCTCAGTCCTCAGTAATGTTCTCCTCCCTGCTGTGGCCTTCACAGGCTAATCACAAGCCACAGGTTGTTTTTGCTGTGCGTTGGAGGCTATAAAACAGGGTTCCCATGATACTCTTTTGGGGTTTGATTAATTTGCTTAAGCGGCTCACAGAACTCAGGGAAAACATTTACATTTACAGGTTTAATATAAAGGCTATTACATAGGATAAAGATAAAGAGACACGTAGGGTGAGGTAAGGGAGGCTACTCCACCCTCCAGAAACCTCCACATATTCTACTACCTAGAAGTTCTCCAAACTCTGTCCTTTTGAATTTTTATGGAGGCTTCATTACATTGGCATGATTGATTAAATGATTGGTCGTTGGTGATCAACTTAGCCTTCAGCCCCTTTGCCCTCCTGGAGGTTGTGGGTGGAGCTAAAAGTCCCAACCCTCTACAGGCCTTGGTTTTTCAGGCAATCATCCTCTGTCCTGAAGCTACTTGGGGTTGCCAGCCATCTGTCACCTCATTTGCCTACGGAAAGACATTACTTTGAAGTTTCTAAGGAATTTTAGGAGTTGTTTGCCAAGAAACAGGGTTGAAGAACAAATATATATTTTACAATATCACACTTTCAGTGTTTTGTTTCTGCAAAGAATGCCTTTTAGAATTGGAAAAAAGGACTTTTGGAGAACATAATTTTGTTTTCTGCAAAGTAAATACCCATAGATTAAGAAACATTCAATAAACTCTGGTAACATTGTATATCAATCAGCTATGAGTTGTTTTTTAAAAATAATTCTTCTTATTTTCAATATATTTATATTGTCTTGGGTTTTACAGCTACCCTATGAAGTAGCTAATGTTGTTTACAAATAAATAATCATCATGGTAAAGGGAGGACAAAAGACTGACCAAAATAAAAAAGCAGGACTTCTCGTTTCCAGACCGGTGTGAAAAGACCTTAGAATTTGCCACTCCATTAAACCAAGTTAGAATCTGAGCAGAAAAAATCAACACCTATTCTTAATATAACACAAAAGCGAAGGGCAATTTGCCGCCTCTAATATTGGAGAGACACATGGGCAGATACATCAGAGAATCACAACCTACTGGAGCAGAAACCCATAAGGAGAAACCTCCACAGGAAGAAGTAGGAAAGCCTGAACTGTAATTGAAAAATTGTTGCAGGCTCTGTATGGATAAATCTTTGAGTTAAAAACTCCAGGGAGACCCAGTCATTGCTCACTCCCTTCATCACTTTAATGTGTTTCACCTCCTAGAGTTCTACCAGATTCTCACAGTGAATATCACAGAAAAATCCACTTGTGCATGTGGCAGGGAAAGGGGAATATGGCTATTTAAAAATACACCAGAGCATTCTGTTCATCTTAACGAAAGCCTGCCCTCAAGAGAAACTATTTCACCAAAGCCTAATATAATGGGGTTTTCTCAGAGCCTAACTGACCTAGAGAAGGGGAAATACTCAACACTGCCCTCTGCGAAACATCCTATCTCATTAAAGATCATGGAAAATGAAAAAAGATACAAATAAAAATACAGTATAACAAATATTTACATAGCATTTATATTAGATTAGGTATTATAAGTAACAGAGGTTATTTAAAATATATAGGAGGATGTGTACAGATTATTTGCAAATATTATACCATTTTACATAAAGGAACTAGAGCATCTACATATTTCAGTATCTACGTGGGGTCCTGGAATCAATTCCCTGCAGGCACCAATGGAGAACTATATTTACACCGGTTCCTTTTACCCAGTACATTATGTCTAGAAAAATAGGAGGGATACTAAAGGGCAAAAAACAGCTGGAACAGACAGAACAAGCATGAGTACCAGAGTAAGCTATGGAAGGAACGCTGGAATTGTCAGATGATGAATTTAAAATATTGGTGATTAATATCCTAAGAGCTTCAATGGCAAAAGTAAACAGTATATATAATGTAAGCATAGTTAGGAATTCTAAGAAAGAATAAAAAAGAAATACTAGAGGTCAAAAACATTGTAAGAGAAATAAAGAATATCTTGAAAGGCTTGTTAGTAAACTGGAATGGCTGAGGAAAGAATATCTGAACTTGAGGTTACGTCAGACACTTTCAAAACTGGAAAACAGAGAAAAAATGATTGAAAAAGTAGAACAGAATATCCCAGAACTATGAGACAACTACAAAAGGTGTAACATACATACACATAATGGGAATATCACAAGGAAAATAAAAAAAAGAACAGAACTAATAATGACTGAGAGTTTCACCAGTTAATGTCAGACATTAGACTACACATCCAAATCTCAAAGAACACCAATCAGAATAAATGCCACACACATATATACCATGAAATACTATGCAGCCATAAAAAAGATGAGTTTGTGTCCTTTGTAGTGACGTGGATGAACCTGGAAACCATCATTCTCAGCAAACTGACACAAGAACAGAAAATCAAACACTGCATGTTCTCACTCATAGGCGGGTGTTGAACAATGAGAACACATGGACACAGGGAGGCGAGCATCACACACTGAGGTCTGTGGGGGGGATCTAGGGGAGGGACAGCAGGGAGTGGGGAGTTGGGGATGGATAACATGGGGAGAAATGCCAGACATAGGTGATGGGGAGGAAGGCAGCAAACCACATTGCCATGTACGTACCTATGCAACAATCCTGCATGTTCTTCACATGTACCCCCAAACCTAAAATGCAATAAAATATATTTTAAAAAAAGAATAAACGCCACAAAACCACACACCTATCTACCTATTCAAACTATAGAAAATCAAATATAAATTTAAAAAATATGGAAATAAACATATATAGGAAAAATATCTCACTTATAGAAGAGCAAATAAAATAATTATAGGGGAGTAAAATATTTGAAGTGTTGAGAGAAACAAAACCACTGACTTAGTTTTATGTATTCTGCCAGGTTATCCTTTAAAAGTGAGGAAGAAATACATACTTTCCCAAACAAAAATGGAGGGATTTTTTTTTTTTTTCTGGCCAGTAGACTTACCTTGCAAGAAATGCTAAAGAAGTTCTACATTGAGAAGGAAAATTATATAGGTCAGATGTGCAGATTTACATAAAGAAAGGAATTCCATTGCAGAAGGAATAATGAAGATAAATAAAACATTTTGATTTTTTGTTCTTCATTGGTTTAATAGAGAATAGTTTGTTCAAAATGATAATAGCAACAACATATTCAATTGTGTATGCTTATATGTAATTGAAATGAATGATAGGGAGAATACAAGTGATGGAACAGAGAAATTAGAGATATTTTGTTATTTTAAGGTACGTGTATGACATGTGAAATAGAACAGTGTTATTTGAAAGCAGACTTGGATTAGTTGTAAATGTCTATTGCAAACTGAGGACAACCATATCGCAGTGGCTCACACAGGTAATCCCAGCACTTTGGGAGGCAAACGCTGGCAGGTCACTTGAGATCAGGAGTTCGAGACCTGCCTGGCTCACGTGGTGAAACCCCATCTCTACTAAAAATACAAAAATTAGTCCCACGTAGTGGCAGGTGCCTGTAATCCTAACTACTTGGAAGGCTGAGCCAGGAGAATTGCTTGAATCTAGGAGGCAGAAGTTGCCATGATCTGAGATCATGCCAGTGCACTCCAGCATGGGTAACAGAGCAAGACTGTCTCAAAAAAAAAAATATATATATATATATGTACATATATATATATAAAGAGAAAGAAATATAATTGTTATACTAAGAAAGGATAGAGAATGTAATTACATAAAATGTACATTTAAACTTACAAATGGCAGAAAAAGAGTAGAAGACAATCATGGGAACAAAGAAGAAGGATAATAAATAGAAAAAGACATTAATCCAACTGTATTACTAATCACTTTAAATGTCAATAGTCTAATACATCAATTAAAAAAGAGAGACTGTAAGAGTGGATTAAAAAAACAAGACCCACCCAATTCTATGTTGTCTACAAGATACCCACTTTAAATATAAAAATACATTATAAATGAAAAGTAAATGGATGGAGAAATCTATGTCATGAGATCTCTAATTAAAAGAAAGCAGAAGTCGGTATATTAATTCCAGACAGAACCGCCTTCAGAGCAAGAAAAGTAATCAGGAATAAAGAGAGGAATTACATAATGATAAAGGGATCAATTCTTCAAGACATAACACTCTTTAATATGTATGTGCCTAACAGCAGAGTGTCAAGATGTGTGAGGAAGAAACTGATGGAACTACAAGAAGAAATAGATGAATCCACTATTATAGCTGGAAACTAAAACACCTATCAGTAATGAACAGAAGCAGCAGGCAGAAAATTGGTAAAGATAGAGCTGAAGCCAAGGGTACCATCAGTTAATCGGATATAATTGACATCTATAGATGACTGTATTCAACAGCAACACAATATACATTCTTCTTGAGATCACACGGAATATTACATAGACCACATTCTGGCCCCGTAGTATATTTAAAAAAAAAAGAAATAGAAGTTATACAATGTCTACTTTCAGACCAAAATGGAATTAAAGTAAAAATCAGTAACAGAAAGATAGCTGGAGAATCCCCAAATAATTGTATATTAAACAATACACTTCTAAATAATACATGGGTCAAAGAAGAAATCTCAACATAAATTTTAAAATATTTTAAATGAAAATGCAACTAATCAAAATTTCTAGATGCAGCAAAAGAACTGCTTAGAGGGAAATTTATAACATTGAATGCACATGTTAGAAACGAAGAAAGATATAAAATCAATAGTCTAAATTTCTAACTTAGGAAACTAAAAAATGAATAGCAAATAAAATCTGATGTAAGCAGGGGAAAAGAAGTAATAAAAATCGGAGCAGAAAGAAATGAAATTGAAAACAGAAAATCAAGAGTGAGAAAAATCAACGAAACCAAAAGTTGTGTTTTTTGTTTGTTTATTTGTTTGTTTATAAGATCAGTAATATCAATTAGCCACTAGACGGGGTAACTGAGAAAAAAAGATTATACAAAATACTAATATAGAAAATGAAAGAGGCGCTATCACTGGAGATCTCATGGAGATGAAAATGATAAAAAATAGAGTCATACATTGAATAAGTCCGCATCCATGAATTTGATGATCTATATTAAATGAACTAATTCCTTGAAAAATACAATTTGCATTTTTCACAATAAAGAAACAGGCAATTGAATACACCTATTGTCTGTTAAAAATTAAATCAATGATTAATAATTTTCTGAAATAGAAAGCACCAGGCCCAGAAAAGTTTACTGCTGAATTCTACCAAATATTTAAGGAAGATTTTATACCAATTGACAACAGAAGCCAAGGGATTACTTTTTAACTCTTTTTATAAGCAGCATTACCCTATCACTAAGAACAAAAAGCCATTATAAGGACAAGAAAACTACAGATCAATATCTCTCATGAACATAGACACAAAAATCATTAACAAAATACTAGCAAATGAAACTCAATAATGTCTCAAAATAATTACACACCATAAGTAAATGAGATTTGTTTTAAGTGGCAAGGATAGTTCAACATTCAAAAATCAATTAATGTGATTCATCACATCAAGAGACTAAAGAAAAACCACATAATCATATCATAGATGCAGAAAAAGCATTTTACAAAATTCAACATTCATTCATGATAGCAATTATCAGCAAATTTAGGTTAGGGGGAACTTCCTCAATGGATAAAGAATGTCTGCAAAACACCTGCAGCTAATGTCATACTTATCGTGAGAAACTAGAAGCTGTGTTGCTAAGATCAGGAACAAAGCAAGAATGTTCTCTCTCACCACTTCTTTTCAACATAATAGTGGAATTCCTAGCTAATGCAGTGATACAAGAAATGGAAATTAAAGGCATACAGATTGGGAAGGAAGAAATAAAACTGTCTTTGTTTGCAGATAATTGTCTATGTAGAAAATCTATATGACCTGGCAAAATAAACTCCTGGAATTAATAAATCATTATGGCAAGGCTGCAGAATTCAAGGTGGATATACAAAAGTCAGTTGTTTTCTATTTAACAACATTGAACAAAAATAATTTGCAGTTAAAAATACAACCCCCATCAAATGAAATACTTAGGTATAAATCTAATAAAAAATGTATACTATATATATGAGGAAAAGTACAAAGCACTGATAAAATTAATCAAAGAACTAAATAAATGGAGAGAGAGAGTCCATGTTCATCTATAGGAAGACTCAATATTGTCAGGATGTCAGTTAATACCAACTTGATTTATAGATTCAATGCAACCTCAGTCAGAATCCCAGCCCGTTATTGTGTGGATATTAACAAACTTATTTTAAAGTTTATATGGAGAGGAAAAATATCTAGAATTGTCAACACAATATTAAAGTAGATGAACAAAGTCAGAGGGCTCATACTACCTGACTTTTAAGACTACCTTACTACAAAGTTACAGTAATCAAGACAGAATTGTATTGGTAAAACAGCAGACAAATAGATTATATCAGAACAGAATAGAGAGCACAGAAATAAACTCATATAGGTATGGTCAACTGATCATGACAAAGAAACAAAGACAATACAATGGGCAAAGATAGTCTGTTTAATACATGCTGCTGGAATAACTGAATATTCAAAACCAAAAAAAAAAAGAATCTATGACACATATCTTATGCCTTTTGTATAAATTAATTCATAAAGAAGTATAGAACTAAATGTAAAGCACAAAACTATACAATTCCTAGACAATAACATATTAGAAAATCTAGATGATTTTGGGCATGTTGACTACTTTTAGGATAGAACACCAAAGGCATGATCTGGGAAAGAAATACTTGCTAAGCTGGATTTTATTAAAAGTATCTTCTGCTCTGTGAACTACAGTCAAGAGAATGAGAGGACAAATCACAGACTGTGAGAAAATATTTGCAAAAGACATATCTAATAAAGGCTTTTATCTAAACTATGCAAAGAACTCATAAAACTCAACAACAGGAAATTAATAACCTGAAGAAAAATAGGCAAAAGACTTGAATAGATGTCTCACTGAAGAAGATATACTGAAGATATACTACAAATAAGCATATGAAAAGTCTTTCCACATCATATTTCCACAATGGGATATCACTACATGCTTATTATAATGTCCAATATCCAGCACACTGACGACACCAAATGCTGGTGAAGATATGATGCAATAGAAACTCTCTGCTGGTTGTAGTGCAAAATGGCACAGCCAATTTGGAAAACAGTTTGGCAGTTCTTGCATAACTGAACATACTTTTATAGTATGATCCAGCAATCATGCTCCTTAGTATTTATCCAAATAATTTGAAAATATGTCTATACAAAAATCTGTACCTGGGTATTTATAGACGTTTTATTCATAATTGCCAGAACTTGTAAACAACCAAGATGTTCTTCAGTAGGTGAATGGCTACTGTGGTACATCCAGACAAAGGAATGTTACTCAGCACTAAAAACGAATGAACTATCAAGCCATGAAAAGACATGGAGGAAATTTTATTGTGTAAAAACAATGAGAAAAACAATTTGAAAAGGCTACATTCTGTATGATTCCAATTATCTGACATTCTGGAAAAGGAAAAACTAGGGAGATAGTAGAAAAATCAGTAAATGTCAGAGGCTGAGGGAGGGAAGGATGAATAGGCAAAACACAAATAATTTTTAGGGAAGGTTGCAGTGAGCCAAGATCATGCCACTGCCTTCCAACCTGGGCAACAGAGCGAGACTCCGTCTCAAAAAAATAAACAAGCAAACAAAAGCGAAAATAAAAGCTAAGAACTGTATGAGTCACATAAATAAGTAGGATATTTGTCTTGTTATTTGGCTAAACATACAATCATACTTACAAGTAGCAAAGTATTTGGAAGATGAATATTCTTATTAATGAAATGTCAAGGAACTATGATGCTTCAGAGTTGAAGTATCAGAGGAAAAGTGAGCTTGTTGAAATCCCATAGAATGAAAATAGAACAGGCAAATAGGGAGTAGTGCCCAGTGCTACAATCATCAGGTGGATTTCTGAGTGTCTTGAAAGATCTTAGACCATAAATAACAGTGATAGGAAAGAGGTAGTTGTATTAATTATATATTCCTGCACATACTCTTTTTTCCTAAAACTTTGTGGCTTAAAACAGCTATTTCATTTCTCATGAGTGTGTGAGTTTCTTTAACTAGTCTTTCTTAGGTTCGCTTAGAGGTCTGTTTCTGTTAGTGAGTCAGCTGGGAGCTGGGATGGCTGGATCTCTCTCCTCGTGTGTGCACGTATGTGTGTGTGCTTCCCAAGAAGGCTAGACTGGACTTCACATACAGTCTTAGAACAGTATTCTACCCGAGGAAGCCCCAGTGCACAAGTGCTTATCATTCCATTTGTATTACATTTGCTCATGTCCTATTGCTCAATTAAATCACATGGCTATAACCTGAATCAAGACGGGAATTACATGCAGGCATAAATAACAGGAGTCATGATTTATTCTGAGCCATTATAGTTAAAGTCTATTGTGGTCTGTCCTCTGGCCCCGATGATTCAGGTGAAGATACACATATTACACTGCCCCACCACACCTGCCAACGCCCTTAAAATCTGATTCAATCAACAAGTTCAAAAATCCATTATCTCATCATGGACTACATGCAGATGAAACTTTTTGGCTAAAGCTCCTCCTTACCCAGAAAACTGTGAAATAAAAAATAACAGTTTTTCCCTCTTCTCTCGTGTACAATACCCAACATAAATGGGTAAAAGGCACAGAATAACCTCAATAATTCAATTCAATAATTTAATAACAGAAACAGGAGGCACATAGAATTCCCTGATCCACAACATGGCTGAAATCTAGCCATTGTATACTCCAGGGGTAGAAAACGTTCACTAACTGGGATATCATACTTTCTGAAAGCTTTCCTAATTCATTGCTCTCTGGTGCACTTGGTCCTGTTTTTGGGGTACTTTTCAAAAAGAACTGGCCCATGCTTTCAGTGAGTAGCTTTCTCACTTGTTTATTTCCCATAAAAATTCATTTTGAACTATTTGTGTACATTTTAGTTCTAGCAGACTTAGCTCCCTTAAAACTTTTGTGGAGTTTTTAATGTTTTTATCTGGGGTTTATTCCATGTCCCCAAAGCCACATCCAAACCGTTTTCAAGAGAATCTTTTGCTTTCTAAGGGATCCTTTATGACAATGCCTTAATATTTTTTAACCCCCTTTTTTTTTTTTGTCTAATTGTAGGGATCTTCTCAGCCAAAGCCCCACATCTTCCCAAGGTCTTAACAAAGGGTTTTTTGTAGAAACATCTTTGATTCAGTCTTTACCCTGAAGCCATTTCTTAACTGTGCCAGATACTAAAGATGTGAAACACTAAATCGTCCAAAACAGCATGTCCTAGCTTTTTTATGTATCCTCTAAATTCTACTTGCAAATTGAACAGGTCTTTCTTTAGCTCAGTTCTTTCTTGTACCTTCTCATGAGCATCTAAAAGACACAAACTGACACTTTAGCATTCTGTCTCAAAATGTTCTCGGCCAGATTGACAAAGTTCACTAAGTACATTTCCAATCTTTCAATTTGTTACAGGTGACGGTTATGCCAGTGTTTTCACTAACACAACACATGAGTTTCCATTTTTACTGTGTCTAATAGCAGTTTCTACTGCCTTTTTGGCTTCTGTTAACTGTTTGCGATTTTTCTAAACTTTACTAATAGTCTCTGTGATGATTTTTTTATCCTCTATTGTTTGGTCTCAAAGCCAGTGCCTAATGGTTGGAACAGCCAATCGCATGGCTGAGCCCAGACCCAAGGCAGAAGGTGAGAAGGCAAGAGTGTGGGTACGGGAGATGTGATTTATTATAGAACAGGAGTGTAACAATCTACCATATGACCTATGTCAACAGGTACCCTTTCTATTAGGTAGTAAGAAGTGGGAATCTTAAAAGAAGACTCTAGAAAAGGAGTGTCTTTAGAAGTAAGACAGTTTTGAGGAATTATAAAGATTAGGCAATAAGAATTTGGGGGAAGTTTAAGAACGAAGAAAAGAGTGTGAGGGATTGTCGACATGGATTTTCGAAGACCTAACAGGAGTTGATATAAGGGTCATATGGGGTTAAGAGGAATAGGGTTAGGCCAGGTGCAGTGGCTCACACCTCTAATCCCACCACTTTGGGAGGCTGAGGTGGGTGGATCACAAGTTCAGGAGTTCAAGACCAGCCTGACTAACATGATGAAACCTCGTCTCTATTAAAAATATAAAAATTAGCTGGGTGTGGTGGTGCACACCTGTAGTCCCAGCTACTCTGGAGGCTGAGGCAGGAGAATTGCTTGAACCTGGGAGGCAGAGGTTGCAGTAAGCCGAGATCATGCCACCACACTCCAGCTTGGGCAACAGACCAAGACTCCATCTCAAAAATAAATAAATAAATAAATAAATAAATAATAGGAATAGGGATGAGGCAGAGGGAGACAAAACAGGTTTCAGGGGTTTGCACTTTGGATCAAGAAGGGATGGGAAGGAGATAGCTTTATCCTGTGCCAATCTGGTAGGACTAATTTTGTTTTGGGTATATTTTACTTTAGCCAGAAAACAGATTGCTGAAAATTTATGAAAATCCCAAACAAGATAATACAATTAGCATCCCTCCATATGCCTGTGTAGGAACACCACTCAGGTTATTTCTGGCAGTGTTTATCAGAAAATATGAGCTGACATCCAAGAGAATGCACTGATTTCACAAAAAGATAATGAAACAAATTGGGTTACCTACTTTATTCACTGACATAGCGTTTGCCTAGATAGATTTAAGATGCTCTTTTTGCAACCTCAAATATATGTCAGAGAAACATGGTGGAAAAATCAGTGTTTTAAAACATGTAGATTTTGTTTTTGAAATGTGAGGTTTTAGACTATTGAAATAGCTACCACTAGACTTCATACTTTTTCAAATATAAATGTTTTTCTAAACTTTCCTACTTTTTCCATATATAAAAGCTTTTCCATATATAAAAGCTTTCCAGAATCTCCCCCAAGTTACACTGCAAAAGCCTCTCAAAGGGAATGCTGTGTTGATTTAATTTGCTTTCTGTATTGTTAATATAGTCACCCCAGTTAGCAAAATAAAGTTTCAGACAGTTGGACTTTGCAGACCAGTGCAAAGTCATGGTCTGAGAGAGAAGATAGTATTCTATCTTTCCAGAAGAGGCATATCTCCTAGCTGAAAAATCCGAAGCTGAGATATTAGATCCGTAATGAGTGTGAGGAAGACCCACAAAAGAAATTACCATAATTAATGCAATATTTCTAAGTATTATTTATAATATAGGAATTATAAATATATTAATGATTACTTAGCTTAATTAAATCAAATAAACCTTTAATAAGCAAAAACAATTTCCTCAGTGCAAAAATTCATCTGAATCATTGGCCTCATGCAAACAGTGGATATGTGTATTACATCTTTGTCAGTTTGGATGTGGAAATAAGCCTTTTAATGGCTTTAATTCTATTTACCATCTTTTAATATTTGCTATTCTATCTGATTTTCTTTTGTATTTTTCACTTTTAAACTTTGATTTTAGAAGTTGCTGGAAATTGATGTTCTCCCTGAGGTAAATTAAGACACTCACTAGTAATCTTGAGAGAAAATCAGCCAAATCTTCATTGGTAAAATAGAGATAAGATTTATTTTATTACCTTGTGATTATGCTACAAGATGAAAGAGATATTAGATATGACATCTTTTCCAAAGGTAAAGGTTTAGAGTTGTAATAAATGACTAGTTAATGACCTACTTTTTGAGATTAATATCCAGGCTAGGATAATGTTAGAGAGGTTTTTAATATTACAGCATTAACATAATAAATTTGTATTTAGTAGAAAACAGATATCTAAAGAGAAGCAGATCTCAGATTTCTGTAACACAATAGCACTTTGACATTTAATGTTTCAACTATTAAGTGGAGTGACCCAGAAGAAACTTAATGAGATGTAATTTAAATTCTTCTGAAGCCCAAGTTTGAAATAAGTTGATGTTGTGTGAGAAGGAGAATTGGGTCAGCTAGTGGACTAATTAAGTAGTCAGCATTTATTTCTTAACACAGCTTGGTTGTTACTTTATTGAGAACTTTAAAAAAGTTAATTAGGACACTGCAAGTGGCATTAAACTTTCCATGCTTAGACTTTTGTGAACTTACATTGAATGTGCTGTATTTTCTGATCCTTAATGACTTTAATCAGATTTTTATATGCCCTGACCTCTGAAGCATCCATTATTCACTCAAATCATTTTATTAAATATGTCAGACCTACACACAGTTATACAGCATATTAAAACAAATATCCTAATAATACGGTATCCAGTTCAAGGCATAAAACATTACCAATAAGATTGAGATGTTTTGAGTTTCTTCCATTATTGTATGCCTCCCATGTAACTCATATCTCAAATTTGATATGTATCATTTCTACAAATTCCATTACATTTTTACTACTCATATAGTTTGCTCTAAAAAGAGTATATAGTTTTCTAAATTTTTGCAAGCAGATCGTCTACCTTCTGTAACTTGGTTTTTCCTTACTCAAGGATATGTCTTTAAAATCTTTCAGCACTTAACATCTGTAGTTCCATATCATCATTTTCACTGCCCAGTATTATTTCATTATATACTCCAGTGTGTGGTGGTTTGTTGATGTGTGTTTTTGCTGTTTGGGTAGTACAAGCAATGCAGCCATGAATATTCTTTTAAATATCTCCTTGCATTCATTCCTAAGTGTTTCGGAGCACAGGACTGAGAAAGAAATTATTGCTGGTATGTACTTCTTTAAGTCTACAGGATATTGCCCAGCTGTTCTCCAAAATGGTTGGACCAATTCACATACCTTCTATCAGTATATGACATCTTGTTTTCATATGTTATTCATTCTTGGTCTTATTCAACTTTTCACTTTGCCTATTTGTATATACGGCAGGGTACCTCAGTTGGTCTTAATGAGCATTTCCCTGATTTATAGTGTAGGTGAGCATCTTCTAATTTTTTAGTTAAGCCTTCTGAGTCCCTTTTAAATGCCATGTCTCATGTTATTCTTAATTTTATATTGAGTTGTCTGTCTTTTATAGTTCTTTAGATATCCACAATTCTAATTCATTTTCACTTATATTGGATACAAATATCTTGATCAATGTTGTGGTTTGCCTTTTTGTTTTCTTTATAGTATCTTTTTATATAAACTTCTAAAGTATATGAATTTTAAATATTTTTCTTTATGGTTTCTACTTCTTGTGTCTTGCTTAGGCTAACTTTCCCAATCTTCAGTTTACAATGATATTGGCTTATGTTTTCCTCCATTTTAAAAAGTTTTTATTTTTAGATTTAGTTTTTAACCTATCTATATTTGTGTGTGTGTGTGTGTGTCTGTGTGTGAAAAGCTGAGATTCAACTTGCTTTTATCCTTATGGTTAATAAATTGTCACAGAAGCTTCTAACTGAAGAGTCTGCTTTCTCTCCACTTTGATGAAATGCAACCTCTATTTTAAACATTTTCTACATGTGAATTTGCTTCTAAGCTCTGTGTACTGTATTGGTCTAATAGTTGAAAGTGTCTCTGCTATTCTTGGTTTATTGCTTTTTTAAAATAAAAGTTTAATTCATTATTTGTTACAATAATAATAATAACAGGGACTACAATTTACAGATCACTTATTTTTCCAGCTATGTGTCAACTCATAGGTGAGTGTGTCTACATTTATATTTGAGGAGAGTAAACAGTAGAAGATTAAGTAACTTGGGAAGTATCCGCAACTAATAAGTGATATAATAAGAAGGATTTAAACCTATGTCCACCTGACTCTTGCATATATTATTATTTCAATAATACTTCTGAAATTAAAAGAAGAATAGCTAAAGTGCATTAAACTCTTTCTATGTATAAACCTTTAAAAAATTATTTTCAAGAATCATTTCCTTTAATCCCTACAAATAATATACCTTATAAAATCTATTTTATAGAAACTATCATAATCTCATTTATACAGTATGAAAATGATCATATAGTGTGCCCGAAGTCATAAAGCTATTATTCCCAGTAATACTTGATTTTATTGTATACTTTTGTGATGCACCATATGATATTTTGGAATACACAAATTTTCACATATGCTTGTCAAGTCTATTCAAATTTTTATTGGATATTCTTTTTCTGTGATCTTGGACAAGTTATTTAGACACTCTTATTTCCTCATAGTTAGTTCTCAAACTAGTAACAAATTATGGCATTTACATAATTTTTGTTTTCTTTTTTTAGAGAGTTAAAAAAGTTAAAACTGTTTTATGCCCAAAGTTAGGGCTTAATAAAAGATAGCTTTTACCATACATTCTTTTAAAGAGGACTTGACATCATTATGGTATTGTCTTTCTATAGATGAAAATGGTAAATCTGTTTGTTTTTCATAATATCTTCCAATAAAGTTCATAATTTTCTGTACATATCTTATGTTAGATTTTATTCTTAGGTGCAACTATTTCTATTCTTTTAATGGTTGCATTCAGTATTTTAACAGGCATTTTTATTTCAGCAATCAGTAAGATCATAGGTGACAATTTATTTTCTCCTTATTTTGAAGATATTACTCTACTGTCTTCCAAATTCCCTTGTTGCAGTTAACACATCTGCTGTCATTGTAATTCAAATTCCTTTATAGCCGTTCTTCCTTTTCTGTTTGATTACTCTCACATTCATCTATTTTCCTTGACAAACAGTATCTGAAGTAGGTTTGTGGAAGTCAATTTATTGAGTTGCGTTTCTTCAAATTTAAAATATGTGTTTTCATCAGTTCTAGAAAAATTTCAGCTTTCTCTTTAAATATTACCTGTCTCCTATTCTCTATTCTCTCCTGAAACAACTCTAACCAGTTGTCTCATGTTATCGGTTTCTTTGCTCGCTTTAATGATTCTGAGTAATTCTCAGTAAAACATCTATTTTAATAATTACCTACCAGGATGATCTAATATAATGCTTAAATATATCCATTGAATTTCTATGTTTAATAGTTAAATTTATTATTGTGGAGATTATTTTTCTTTCAAATTTAACTGTGAATATTTTATAGTTTCTCACTACATGCTCATAGTTTCAATATCTTATTTACTCTTTAAAGACTTAAAATACTTTACATTGTGCATCTGAAATGTAATTTTGCTTTTTTTTTTATTCCTGTTGATCTCTGTCTCTTTATTGTGTGTGTGTGATTGTGTGTGTATGTATCTTTTTTTCTTTTTAAAAAAGTTTTGAGTTAATAGTTAGGTCCCATTAATCTGTTGGAATCCCAGGGGTCCTGGTTGGAGGGTACATTTTGGTTTAGGGAGCATATGTGTTTATTTGCTTTTGTTTAGTGATTAGAGTTTAATTCAAAATTACTTCCAATTAGTTTGCAGAGTTGAATTTTTCCAACATGTAAATTGAAATTGAAAAATGGTGGGTTTTGTGGCCTAAGGTGATGAATTCCAAGGTGTGAATTTTTTTCAACTCAGAGCAGAGTCCAGTAAGAGATTTTTTTTTTTAATTTCATCCCCTTGCTGGCTGACCATCTTTTCACAATTCTGTCCTATGTTCTCACACTGAGGAGTATCCAAAGTCTTTCTCTTTTCCTCCATGAGCCATTAAAACTCCAGGTTCTAGGTCAAACTGAAAATTAATTGTTGCAAGGACAGTCTTCCATGTCCTGCCTAACATTTTTGTTTTCCCTCTACTATTTTGGGTGTTTTTCTTATGATCTCAGTCTTGCATATATATAACATTATATTAAGGAAAAAAGAATTTTGGGGATATTGAGCCAATCAGATTGCTCACAAAGAAAGTCAACCCAGTGTGCTGTGAAAATACTGAAAAAATCGTAACAAAATATTATACATTTTTGGACCCCTGTTTGGGAATATTAAAAAACAAATATCTTCAGGTGTCTCAAACTATTATTTGTTTAAAATTTTAGTATGAGCAGAATCACAAATTCTTTTACTAATAAACTTGAATGCTGTTGAATGATAAAAGGAGTAGCCAATAATTGAATCTTTAAATTGAAATGAATCTTTGGCATCACCTGGTTTCAGCGGCAAAGTGCCAACTTCAAAAAAACAGCCAAAACCAAAACCAGTTTACATTTTTCAGGTACTCACTAGGTATCAGACACTCTACCTCCTCCTGTATTTTGTCTTTTAATCTAACTCTGTCTTTAACTTTATATTTTAAGGTCTCAGGTTACTCAGTCTCCATTGGAACATCGGTATGGCAGAGTGCCTCAGTATTACATAACTAAGGTTACTGAGTCCTAAAAATGTTAAGTCAATTATCTAAGGCTATAGTGGATGGTATATGGTCAGCTTCCAATATTGGGCTTTATTTATTTATTTTTTTACCACAACACATATTTCCTTCATGAGTATCAAAATTATCTTGTGTATACTTTATGTAATTTGTATAACCTCTTTCAAAATTCAAGGAAGTTGGGCTGTTTTATTTTGTTTGTTTGTTTTTTGAGAGGGTATCTCACTCTGTCTCCCAGGCTGGAATGCAGTGGTGTGATCTTGGCTCACTGCAACCTCTGCCTCTTAGGTTCAAGCAATTCTCTGCCCTGAAGATTTTTTTTTTTTTTTTTTTTTGAGACAGTCTCCTTCCATCGCCAGGCTGGAGTGCAGTGGTGAGGTCTTGGCTCACTGAAACATCTGCCTCCCGGGTTCAAGCAATTCTCCTGCCTCAGACTCCTGAGTAGCTGGGACTACAGGCGCATGCCACCACGCCCAGCTAATCTGTGTATTTTTAGTAGAGATGGAGTTTCACCGTGTTGGCCAGGATGGTCTCGATCTCTTGACTTCGTGATCCGCCTGCCTTGGCCTCCCAAAGTGCTGAGATTACAGGCATGAGCCACCGTGCCCGGCCAAAGATTTAACTAATTAGAAACACACAAATATCCTCTGTAGTCTGTATTCAGATATGTGGTTATGTCTGCCAATGATAATGTTGAGACTAGGGACATTTTGGTATATTTCTATATTCAGTAGTTTTGCATAAGGTGTTCCATTTCTTTATCCTATATAATTTCTGGATGTTTTGAGGGAATACATATTTTAGAATTTTTAATATATATTTGGGGTGTGTTATAGTAATAACTGGAAGAAACATTGAGCAGAAACAGAAGTAAAATTGGGCCTTGCTTATTTTGGGGTGAAATATTTAAAACAATAATTTGCTCTACTTAAAACTGTGTTTGTTTTTAGCATTCACCTTCCTCTGCAGCTTCATTGCTGACCCAGGTATGAAGTGGCAGAAAGTACATTGGAGCTCTGTGACGAAAGCTGAGAAGGCAACAAATATTTGATTTGCAATCAAACTGGTTTGGTTTGAAGTGTTCCAAAATTTGTTGTGAAGGGAAAAGGTCTACCTGAACAGGGGCTCTTTCTCAAAAAACTAATTTCAATATGTCCTTTAAAATTTTTCCAGCATAATGTGGACATAAGCACATAAGGACTTATATAATTAAAAAATGGTTTTTGTTTAGTACCAGAGCAATGCTGAAAGTAACAAAAGTGTATGAGTCCATCAGTGCCCCCAAAATGTTACATTTATGAAAATTTAAAAGCATGTTGTAGTTATCTAGAATATCAAAATCATAAGACTTTGCTTAAATACTTGATATAAATATGGTGATTAAATTAGGCAGGCTCCCGCTATGTCCCATTTCATTTTGTAGTGGATGTAGAAATACAGATGAGAAGATAATATACACGTAAAATTCAAGATTCTTAAAATGTCCTGGATGCATAATAAAATTCATATATCAATACTTATCTTCATTTAACTTGTTACTTAGAATTGCTTTCTCGTGACTTGTTAAGGGAAAAGGTATAGCAAAGATTAAATTCACAAATTGTAAATACCTATTAATAAAGTTCTAGATGGATTCTTTATACTATTTGGAAGCATATCATACGGTAGCACACAAACACACACACACACACACACACACATATGCACGCACAGACGCTACAACAGGTTTATATATTAAAAATATAATAAAAGAATTTTAAATAAAAAGTTAGAGAGATTGTTTTCCCCTACTGCCTTTTGACTTAGAAACTCTGTCACTACCATGGAATTTTTTTATTGTCTATTGAAATATGTTTTCAGGTTTTCTTGTGTGACATTTTCTAGCTATTCCTAGACGGACCGGCTTCAAATTTCAGCCCTACTGTCACTATCTGATCTGTGTTAACTTGGGAAACTTACCTGTCTGCATTTTGGTTATTAGGAGCATTAAATGACTTTATATATGTAAGCCCTTACATAGTTCCTGGCACAGAATTTTATATGTAAGTTGTACTTGTTACTTAAAAGAATAATGGTTGTAGAGATCAGACCTACTCTCCTTTTCCTCAAAGCATTTTTAAAAATTGCATTCAATTAAATGGTAGATTTTGGTCATACAATTATACAGCAATAATACATAATACATCATACTAACTTACTGTATGGGAAATATTATTTTGTGAAAGTACTATATAATTTCACAAATAATTTGGCAAAATCCTATCAAATCAGTATATAGTTACATTTGATCTAATGCTGTTTAATATTTTTTGAGAGCATGAGATGTGTTTAGTAAAAGAAAGGTATACTTACCCATACACAAATATAGCTTTCTCTCTTCCTCATTAATATTCATGTTGTCTTAGACATTCTACAAGATTCACATTCATAAAACTCCATTCTTGTCTGGTTCCATCGCTGCTTTTTTTTTTCTTTTTTATCAGATTACCCTAGAAGGATTTATTTCACAGAATAGACTCACAATTTCATTCATATATTGATCCAGCAGGCATATTTTAGTTTTTCTAACTTTGGCGCTGACTTACTTTGTGTTATTCACATTGATAAAAGATCCATTGTTATCCTCATTGAAGTATGACATATGCCTTAACTTTGTTCTTAAAGGTTTTGAAATCAGAACATGCGCTTTGATTCATTGAGGCAGTTTTTTAGAAGCTCGGGTTCTCCCCAGCTTGTTTGTTTTCATGACATAATCTCTTAAGGAGTGGGCAACTATCTAGTGGCTTGGAAAACCTGGATAGTTCACATTTCAGTATTGATTTTTGCTCCTGCTTTATTTTCACCAGTCACATTTAATTTAGACATCTTAAAATTGACAAATCTGCAATATACTCTGTGATTTATATACAAAAGTGCATGTGTTCTCTAAAACAGGACATTCATTCATTTAGACACCTTCAAAATGATGGCTTTAACTGAATTCATATGTGTCTATTTTCGTGATCACATGCAGCTGAAATAACTTATGGTGTAAGCACATTATTAATATTTTCCATTGAAATTAGCTTTCATCTACTCATTCCAATTTTCTCCAGGTTTCTCTGTCATATAAATTAAATAGCTATTAGAATTCTAATTTCCGCAGAGCTTTGTGCTGTCTTGCCGAATGCCTCCTTTTCAGCTGTTCATGTGTTGTCCACTTCCTTTCTCTCTCTCAATAGTTGAGCTCCATCTTCTGGCCTTTACTAATGAATAATTGTTACTTTGCTATTTTTAATTTGCCTTGTTGCAGCTATGGTGGTATATTGAGAATACGCTATGAATAATTATAGAAAAAATGGAAAATAACTAAATATTGATGTTATGTAACTTACAATGTATTTTCTCCTATTTCTTATTGTCTAAGTGCCACAGAGTAAAACAGAGGATTAGTGGAATTATTTGCATAATCTATTGGCTTCTTAAAAGCCCATCTATTATCAAAAAGGAAGAATTATGAGCTGCATAAGAGTTTAATTATATGCATTGATCAAATGCATCAGATAATTATTCAATTTCTCAATTTTCATGCACAGATAACATTAATTGCACAGATCGCATATTAATGGTATACTATACAGTTTATTATTTTTATTAGAAGTACAGTAGAACTGCAAAACTAAGGAGAAATGTTTTCACAAAGTGAAAAGTTCCAAGAGTGAGTAGAGTAAAATTCTTACAAAAATAATTGCTTTCTCACCTAGAAGAATCCAAAAGAATCAATCCAAAAGCTCATAGAACTGATAAGGGGATTCAGTAAGATCACTAGATATAAAATTATGATTTGAAAGTCAAAAGTACTATCAATATCTAAAATAAAAAAATAAAGAAAAATTATCTGATAGTAATGTAAGAAAAATATAAAATATCTAGGGATAAATCTAATACGTGAAAGATAGGAATAAAAGTGTGAAACTACTGAGAATCATAAAACAGCTCTGAGACAATAGTGATTGGCTATAACGTTAATGTGGTGAATATTAATCTCTGCAATTAGTTTGTATTTCCTTCTTATCCTAAGCAAAATCCTAAAGAAAAAATTCAGAACAATAGCTAGGAAAGTTTTGAAAAAGGACACTGACAGCAATAGTTATTTCCAAAAAAGTGTAGTAATTAAAATACTTGTTTTCATCTTCAGAAATAGGCATAGGCACATAAAGAAATGGAGCATACGATAAATGTGACATTTAAAAGCAAGGAAAATCAATTAAATTACATTAAAAAATTGGGAAATTGAACATCTATGTAGAAACAAAGTAAGTTTGGTTTTTACCATTCAAAAAATCAGGATATTAATATTTGAAGAATTTAATGTAAAAAGGATTGTTAAAAAGTCAAACATCCCAGAATATTTTGAAAATCTTTGAATGGGAAATCCTTATGATACGAGACACAATATTTAGGAATCATCAAATGAAAGATTAAAAATTTGATTACAAATGTCAGTATAAACACAGAAAAAGATAAAAGTGGAAGAAAAATAGGGGCTTTACATATGAAGAAGACTGAAGTATATTAGAAATCAAAATTTAAAGGGTAACTTAATAGTAAAAAGAAGTGTGTAAAATCTAGGAATAGAAGATTGATAGAGGAAACCATAAAAATAGATGCACTTTCTTACTAATAATGATGGGAATCCAATTTTCCTGTTTATTAGTGATGAAACCAGCTGTGGAGTCACGCTGCCTGGGTTGACATCCACTTACCTTTTTCTAGAGGTGATAGCTGAGAAAATTACTTAACTTCCTTCCAAGATTTTTCATCTCTAAGATATGGGTAATGTTATGACCCATGTGGCTTTACGGTATTACAAATTTTAAGTTAATACATAAAATACACTAAGAACATTGTGTGCTATCACAAGAGTACAAAAATGTGTTTTCATTATTAAAACAAAAATGAAATGTCATTTTTCCCAGTTAGATTAGTAAAAATTAAAATGATGAAAATTATCAATTAGTGAATTACACAAAAAATAAAAAGTTATTTTATTGATAGGAATGTTAATTGCTACACTGTATTTAAGTGATAATTTGATAGCATGGAAAACCTTTTACCCAGCATTACATTTGACCAAGCAATCCAACTTTTAATAATCTGTTCTGCAGAAATAATAGCACACGTGCACAAAGATGTATGTACTCACGTGTTCACCACAGCCTTGTCTGTAATTGCAAGAAATCTGAACAATCTAAATATCTTTCAATTAGGGAATGTTAATAAAATGTTCTTGCTACCTCCAAACCAGGGAATACTATACAATGGCTTGAAGAGTGAACTAAGTCTGTATCAGCACGGTAATTTCCCTGTCAGATATCAAAGTAAGCCACAAGATAATTGTTCTATGGTGTCCTTAATCAAAAACGTAACAAAAACAGAAACAAACAAACAAAATCAACTCTTACTAGAACTACGGGGCTAGAAGAATACTCAACATTATTTTTAACAAGGGTTGCTTCTGGGAAGACTAGTAAGCAAAGGGAAGTTATATCCTTTTAATCAGTATGCATGTTTAAATTTGTGTAATAATGTACTCCTACTGTTTTTGAAATATGGATATTTAATTTAAAGTGTTAAAATAAATGTAAGGGCCAAAAAATAAATAAGTTACTAATCCTTTTTGGAAGGAGCTAGTTTCACACCATCAGTTGTAACTAGACTCATGTGATCGAATTGGTGTTGCAATGGAGTAGGATGACTCTCAGGACAATGTTAGAGCAATGTGCCATGATCCCTTAGCAAGTGTGAAGTCATAATTTTACCAGGACTCAATGCATCAAGAATGTGTGAGTTCATTGTGCTAAAGATAATCCCTCCAATTCTTTGGCAATTTAGAGATGTATGCTAATGGCCCAGAGCATTTTAGCATATTTATATAATTTTGCATTATGCAATATTCAAAAAAATGTGTTATTTGAAAATAAATGTATGTGGGTTAACACATAAGTACTATATCACATGCTTAAGAACCCTTTCACTTACTGAGAAGTAAGCTGAGCAAGTTCTGTGAAACTTTCAGAAACTCTTGAGTCATTCAAAAGCAAGAGGGTTATCCAAGCTAATTTGAGGGCATCCAGACAGCAAGGTAATAAAGTTCTGTCTTTTTTGTCTTTCATTTAAATGATAAATTTTAAGTATAAATCTTATAGGCATTTGAACATTTTTCAGTTAGTTTGTTTAAAAGTAGGTTTTATCACAAATGTTAAAGGGATTATTTAGTCTGAGATGTCATTGAATCTATGTTGGATACATACATAATACCTTGGTTTTATGTATTCTAATTAAAATCAGACAAGAGATTGCAGGTTTTTTAGACATTAAGATCAAGGGTGGCTATAAATGTGAAAAAGACAAAAAAAATAAAAGAAAGCAGAGCAAGAGGAAAGGATAAGAAATATAAAACAAAGAGAAAGGAAGAGCAAGGAAAAGTAGTAAAACACAGAATGGTATTATTCAATCCTTGAAATTTATTGTACTTCACATACGTTTTCCATGAGAAAGTGTGTGATGAATAATAAATATGTACTACCTGACATGTTCTAGAATTTCTGTCTTTGATGTTCAGCCACACAGGCCAAAGTATGAGCTTTGAGGGCATGGAGACATTTGAAAGCTGAGACTTGCCAGCAGCACACAGCTGTCTAGTGTCACAGCAGGGATTAGACGCCAGGCCTGCAGACATTTATTCAGCCTGGTACTCTTTATCCACAACATTCAAATTTTATCAGGGCATAGAGTGCCCAGAACTTACATAGAGCATGAGTTGAGCAAGAATTTGCAGAGGATAGAACTGTGTGAATTTATGAAGAGAAAATATGTATCCCAAGGAAAAAGAATGAGACTATCTCTTGTGAAATAGCATCTGATAGAGCCAGAGGTAATTGTCTTTCATTTATGTGTCCAGAACCCATCGTTAACATTCACATGAGAATTATTGCCTATTACTGCTGGTTCTACGATTGCCTGCTATCCCAGATGATGAATGAAGCCAGAATAAATGTTATAGATTTTTTAAAGCTGTATATAATATGGGCAACAGCAATAAACTTAACGCCATTTCACCTCAGTCAGCAAACATAACATGAAGGTCAGGGGGTAAATATTTGTTAGAGAGAAAGAAAAATGTATTATTACAGCTTCATTGTTTTCTAATACTGAGTGATGATGTTGCATCACATTTAACATTTCTGTGAAAAATTAGATCAAAATATATGCAAAAGAGAAGTAATTTATCATCATAAATATTTGTGGCAGGGCTATAGGGAAAATCATCAGTGAAACAATTTATAGAAAATGTCACTGGGTTGTATGTTTATCATGCTTTGCATTTCCTCTGAATCAGCTGGTGTTTCATTCAGTAGCTATATACTGAGTGTCTGTGCTAGGAACTTTGCTGGGCTCTGGGGAACAGGAATGAACAAATAAAAGTGTAAGGTTTTAAATAAATGACAGTTTTGTGAGAGATGTTACATTTCCAAGTCCGGAATGGGAAATCCTTTCTGTTTATAGATAGGGGAAAAAATCTGCCACAGTGGAAAAGTGAACTTTAAAATAACCACATTAATGGAAAGTAGATGGTTTAACTCAATTTCATCATAAGAAGAGAACATTATATTTAACTAAATTTTGTGAGAGTAAAGGAATCACAGGTCTATTTTTATGATTTTCCCCAATTTTCACATGGAAACCTAACGTTACACATACTATCTGTTACAACAATTATATTTTTTAGAGGAGTAAATATTACTTTATGATAAATTTTAAGGCTTGAACAGTTTATTTGAATTACATAAATAAGACATTTGAAATTGTGGGAATTTTTCTGTATATTTTCATGTGCAAAATGTGTCATTGGGCATATGTTCCATGCAAAGAAATTGGATGTCTGCTTCAGGCAAAAAAAAAAATCACCTCATTTCATTTAGGTTTTCAATTGCATCTTGCTCTGTGTACCTTTTCAGATTATTAACGTCATCCCTCTTGGTATAAACTTCTCCACTTATAAAATGTATATGGAAACCCTAAAATAATAGAATTTCACAAATATTCTAAATATTGTATTTTCATAATAAAATGATTATTTTTTCCTATTATGGGAACTAATTAACTACATTTCATAGGTAATTTTAAACTAACAGCTGTAATTTTGCAAAATGATAGCAAAAGATGAAAATACTGTTTCAGAAATACCCCAGTATCAACAGAAATAAAATTTTATAATAAGAACTCATTTTATGTCTTTGCTAGCCCATTGGTTCTGATTATATGTTCATTTGCAAAACACTTAGTAATTATATAATTGTGAAAATTTCTGATTTGGGTATTGCAGAGAATACAAAATTTTTTATGGTTGGATTTATTGTCAATAACACATTTACCTTATGATTTATAATTTTTTCCAGCACATCTCTATATATTGTCTAATTTAAACTTTAAAGCATTCCCATAAGATAGACAGGAGAGGAATTAATATCCCCATTCAATAGATTAGGAAACAGGCTTAAGATCAGTGACTCTTCTACCAGGTGCCCAGGAAAGTGTAGAGCCGGGCTTCTGATTCAGGCCCTTGGGGAGGTAAAGGTAGTGTGCTAATGGAGTTCATAATTGGGGAGGATCATACTCAGCTGATGGTAATGAAGGAACCCTTCCTGGAAGAATTGGTATTTATTAAATGACGTTTATCAGTTGCCTGCTGTGTACCAAGTACTTGACGGGCATTCATGGATAAATGGCACTTCATTCTCTACTTTCAATTAGCTCACAGTTTATGGGCAAACTAGACAATTATAATGCAGGCTAACATGCAGAAAGACAGATTGCTTTAGAATCACATGCAGGAGCAGTTTGTAATTCAGACCACATGGAACAGGTAGCACCTGAGCAAATGCTATATGTGGTCTTCTCTAAGCAACTGCAAGAAATTGATGGATTTTAAGCAGGAGGGTTACACCTGCCATGAGAGGAAAGAGATTTATTATGAAGGAGGCTTTCTGGGAGGTTATTGCAGCCATCTAGTCAATAGATGTTTAAGGACCATATTAAGGCAATGTCGTGAGAGCTGGAGAGCACAGATAGAAAGGTCAAATGGGCAGTATTTGATGATAATTTGTATGCTGAGAATAAAGGAAGAGAAGTCAGAAGTGATTCTAACATTTTTTGGCCTGAAGAGATGGGCTTGATGTCAACACATCAACACTTGTCTTGGGGAACTAATGAATTTTAGGCTAAAGGAAAATATGAGCAAAATCCTGATGCATGATTCATAAATATTAATGTAAACATTAATTATAACGTTGAAACATAGGAAAGTCATGAGAGACTTATAGGACCAACACTCTTTTCAACTTATGTTTACTTTAATACTTCTTGGTCCCACAATGAGGCAGGTAGGTAATATTTTTTTTTTCAGATGTAAAGTAACTTCCCTAACCAACCCAAGTAGAAAATGGCAAAGCCAGGTTTCAAACCCAGTTTGTTCTCACTTTTAGCACTTAGAACTGCTGTTTCTGAGGTCAGAGCCTCTCAAGATTCTTGAAAACAGAATGATACTCTCTCTGTGATATTTAATTTTTGAGATTAAAGTATATGTGTTTAGATATTATAAAACAATGTCGTTTTGTGTATTTCCTTTTTTATTCTAGAAAGCTCATGCATAAGGTCATGAAATAATTGAGTATTTTACTTAAAAATTATACAAGCAGGGAAATAAATATAAAATAATCATGAAAATGCATTATTGAAAAATTGATAATATGTAATATATTTACAGTATATGTTTTTCTCAGTAAATAAAGGATGACAGCTGGGGTGATAATGAAGGTTTAGAAAATATTTGCATAAGGAGTTGAATTTGACCTTGTTAATAGGGATGAAACTGCTACAAGATAGTGTTTGAAGAAAAAGAAAAACAATTGGAAGGCAGATCCTTGAATGACGCTTTTATGTGATATGCTTTAGGAAAACTAATATGACAAGAGTATAAATTAAAGAAAGGAGAGAGAAGAGGAGGGTCACATGTCAGAACCAAGGAGAAAGAAAAGGCAGGTGAAGGTGCAAGAGATGCTTAAGAAGTACTGTTATACAAACTTCATATGAGTGGGGACCTTACCTGTTGTGCTTAATACTGTCTTCCCCAAACCTAGATCAGTGCATAGTAGGTTCTTAAAAGTGCTTTGTAAATGTGCAATGAATGAAATAGAATAAAATTTAAATGGTGGTGGATGGCATGCACAGGACAGGGAAGAGCAAGAAGGTCATTATTCTGAACTATTGCATATAAATTATGGCAATAGTTATCATGCATGAATAGAAAGGGAAAAATCAACACATAGATGTGGTTCATCAAATAAAATAAAGTATTTTACCTTGTTTTTATGGAATTCGTTGGAAATATATGGTATTAGAAGTTTCCATATAATGAACTGAGGGACACTGGAAGGTGACAGATTGAAGCTAAGCTTTTTTTTTTTTTTTTTTTTGAGAGAGAGAAATAGTTTCCAAATTTGATAATTATATTTTATCAAAAATGACTCAGTGTGGAATATCAAAGCATAGATAAAATTCTGTTTTTTCCTGAATCAGATCATAATACTTCTTCTGTTTGGTGTGCATTTTCTAAACTAACACTATGCTTGTCATGTAGAATATTTACAGTACATTTTTTGGTAAATTAATAGTTACAGGAGAAAAAATGGGATAATAATGAAGAATAATAATGTTTGGCAAAGATGTGCATACACATTGAATTTGACCTTGTGGAAAGGGGTGAGACCACTAAGAAGTAGAGCGAAAGAAGAAAAGAGAAAACAATTGGAAGACAAATCCTTGGAGAAGGTCTTTTTAATTTAGGATGTAGGATAAAGATAAGGCAGTGAAAGATAATTAGAGAGAGAGGAAAAGTACCAAGATGGTATAATTTTACTTGGCAGCAATGTGAAAAAAGAATTAGAAGAGAGCAAGACTAGTCACAGTGGAAAGAGAGAATTTCAAGAGGCAAATTTTGGTTTAATAAATTCAGAGAAGCTAAGAAAGCTAGATCCCAAGAAGAGAAGATTATTTTTAGTTACTGAGAGATCCTTACTAAAAGATGATAGGGAAATTTCAGTACTGAAGTCAGGGTCAAAGTATGCACGGGGTTAATGTCAGAAGTGTTGGAAAGAAGGAGAGAAGTTTTCAGTGGTTTCCATATTTTGATGTCAGAATTCCTTGGTGATGCAGCTTTTACCAGTTTTTGTTCAAACTGCAAAGAAGCTATTGCCATTTCTGCTTATGAAGCAGACTACGCTGATTCATTGAAGTGAATGTCAACTTATAAATATAAAATATTTAAAGCAAAAAAAAATCATGCTCAGTTCTTCTCCCTTTCTACTCAATAACTATGCAAGGCTATTTAAATTTTGTTCAGCCTACAGACTTTATCATGTATGCTACACTAGCAGCACCAATGAGCAGAATGACCTAAGAGAAAAAGATGTGTGTTGGATGCACCATCAGCATGGGCTTATATCATCTGGGCTTGTAATGAAAAGTGAAATAATCAGCAAGTTACTTACACCCAGGAGATTATCATTTGTGCTGTTTGACCTAAAGTGTCTTTTAGAAGGACTTGCCCTTTGCTGAGTTTCTCAAAGTTGATTTAAATATTTAATTGCAGAAGTCAGTGAGAGCATCTTTACCTACTCCTTTGCCATCCGGTTTGTCTCAAGACATAAACACAATTCTCATATTAATCAGGATAATCATTGAGAAACTTGTAATAGTGTTTCATAGTGTAATTGTAAGGGTCATGAAGCTGGAGGTGAAATTGTGAGGATTTCTGTTTCTTTGTCTGCCTCCAGAGATGACTATATGGGATGTTGGTATTGTCTAACTCATTTTAGAAAATTGTCTTTGGAATGATTGTTTCAGAGTTTACGACACATTATTATGGATAGTCTTGATTGTAGTAAACCTTCCTCTATTAGAGGATAGATCAAAGTTAAGGAAACGGCTTTAAATTTTGGAGGCATCGTTAGGGAATAAGGTAAAAATGAAAATGAATAATTTCACTTCTAATGAAGTAGGAGTAATTCCAAAATACTGCAACGAATATTCCTGTGAAAGGTGTCAGTTGGTTAAATCGCCTATGCTAAATTGGGAGAAGAATCAATATTGCAATGTGAACAGTCTTGGATATTTGGGGATGAGGTATTAGAAGCATAGGGCTAAGTTTTTCATCTTCAGATGGTTACTACAAATGGGGAAAGCAAAGTACCTTAGCTCAGGTCAGCATTTTGATGGATTTGATTGATTCCTGATTGCAAATCTCAGTGGCTTTCTTATTCTGCTTAAGGACAGAGACAGGGACTGCCCTAAGGTACAGAGAGGGAAATGAGCACTGTTGGCTGAATAGCTGTTAATTGTATGGGTAATCAGGAGGCATAGGAAAGAAATATCCAGAAATATAAGGACACAGGCAAATAGACACTTGAGTAAGTACTAGGAAGAAATAAAGGATAAGAGAAGAGGGTTGAGGAAAACAAAGAGAGTCAGGAGAGAAAGGCTATTGTTGTAGGTTCATTGGAGAATTAGCTGAAGTGCCCAGGGAAAAAAAGGTGTCTCCTGAGTTAGGTAGATTATAATTCCTTATCAAGTTTTGTGCAGCTTGTGCCTGTTGTTGGGTCAAAGCCAGTGTTTCCAGATGGCCACAAGAACCAGGAGGTCCTTTGACAACTCACTCCAGAGCCTAAAACAAATTGAAAATGAAAGCTATGGCTCCTTATTAAGTTTGTCTGTGTATTCAAACAGTGGCATTCTTTATCAAGCATTCTGCTGATGCTGTGTCTGCTATTTCCATCCCAGAAGCTATTTCACTTAAGATGAGAAGAGGTCTCATTAATAAATCATATTGCATGATATTCCTATAGTACCTGGATGACATGCCCACACTTTGCAGGAAATGGAATTAAATAGACCCAGAGAGAATTTTATAGCAAGTCTTTCTTTCATGTGTCAGTTGGAATCATCAATTTCTGAAAAAATTTAAGATTTAAAATATACCTGTCAGTAGACATATGCTTATGTATAAGATAAGAAATCACTGCAGAGTTTTTCTAGATGAGATGAAAGCTATTTTTTATGTATGTGAATAAAGGACATAGTTATCAAATACACTAAAGGTTATTTTCAACTCTGTACCCAGACAAGAACAAAAACTATGGGCATGAATAAAAGACAGTAATCTCATCTTTGCCTCATGTTAAGGTATGAAATAAATGTAATGAAATGCATTCAGTTGTTTTCTGGGATATTTCAGTCTACTCTGTAGAAGACTGGTAATAAAGGATATGTCAATTTACATATTACACAGATTTTTGGCAAATAAGGGTCACTTAAAGAGGCAATCTTGCTTTCCTTTCAATTGATATCATACAACAGTTACTAAACATCGTTGCTTATTATTTTTTGTCTAGATCTGGCAATTAGAATCTGTACATATTCTAGCAATGCTCACATTCATGAAACAAATCTATTTTTTCTACAGACCATCTATTTTTGTGAAGGAAATACAATTACATAAGATAAGGTTCATTTAATTTCTCAAAAAGGATTAATTAAAAGGATGGTAGATGTTATGTTCTAGGTTGTTAGATTGCAATACTGGATGACTGATTTCCATTCCTTGGATTGAAGTGACCCCGAGACTGAGAAATATCAGCTATTTATTTATTTAAAGCCACGTAGTTGAATTTACTGGTGGCTTTAAGCACTGTTCTGTGGATGGTCAGTGCTCTATAGAGTATTACAGGGGATCACTCTTGGACAATGTACCCCTTTTTTTCTCAGAGAGATCTTACTAGATTTATGTTTCAAAAGATGATTCTTATTGTGGAGAACTGAATGGAAGGAACATAAGTTGAGGGAGGAGGACAGTTGGGTAGGTATTTCACTAGTTAGGTAAGATAAGCCATCTTTATTCATTAAGAGCATGGATTCTAAATTTAGACTCCCTATGTTTGAATGTAGCATCTATTACCTAGGCAAGTGACTTTGGTAGGTCACTTAATAATTGTTCTACGTGTCAATTTTTCAATCAGTAATTTGGAAATAATTATAGCTCCTAACTCAAAAGTTATCATAAGAAAGAAATGAATTAATGTACCCTAGAACATGCCAGGCACAGGGCACGCACAATGTTAAGTATATACTGTCAGTGACCTAGGATAGTTGGAAAACGGAGAAAAATAAGTGGTCCTTATTTGAGTATATCCATGTGATCTAATGAGCACGACTTAGTTATGAACTGACTTTGGGGGAAAGAGTGAAAGCAGGTAGTGTCATATGCCATTCACTGGAAATAGAAATGTTGAAAGAGGTCAAAGGATTGTGGGAGTAATGGGGAGGTCCAAATACAATATTATTATTTGTTTAAGAATTATGGTCCTTAGCCAAAATATTTTGGTAATATGTAGTGTAACATATAGGGTAAGTTAGGTCCATAGGGAAGATTAAAATTAAAAGTTCTTGACTTTATTCAATTGCTTCTCAACTGAGTGGCACAATGTGACAGAAGTCCCTTTGTGGGAACATGTCTCTGTATGTATAATGGGACTCTGATATCTATCTTGTCTTAAGGAGGTTTTGGTATGCATTAGGACTGTATGGAAGCACATTAACTTTTTGATATAAAAGCATTGTAAATACAGTAAATTTTTTTTTTTGAGACAAAGTCTTGGTCTGATGCCAGGCTGGGGTGCAGTGGGGCAATCTCGGCTCACTGCAACCTCCGCCTCCTGGGTTCAAGCAATTCTTCCGCCTCAGCCTCCCGAGTAGCTGGGACCTCAGGCGCGTGCCACCACGCCCGGGTAATTTTTGTATTTTTAGTAGAGACGGGGTTTCACCATGGCCAGGATGGCCTCGATCTCTTGACCTCATGATCTGCCCGCCTCAGCCTCCCAAAGTGCTGGGATTACAGGCGTGAGGCACCGCGCCCAGCGTACGGTAAAGATTTTTAAAGGAATTGGATTATGTAGGGAATGAGCTGTCATGAATGTGTATAAATCTTA
>CAUYLG010041336.1:0-46953 GCA_963573385.1 Cacajao melanocephalus | reverse complement strand
AAAGAGGTTTTTAATACCCATTTTTAGACTGCATTCTAGCCTGGGCAATAGAACAAGAATCCCATTCTCTCTCCCTCTTTCTCTTCCTCTTTCTTTCTCTCTTACATTCTTTTTTTCTTCTTTCTTTCACTCTTTCTTTCTCTCTTCTTTTCTCTCTTTTTCTTTCTTTCAAAAAAATATATATATAAATGATATATATATATATGTAAGGAGCTGCCTGACTTTGCAGCCTGACCTCTGACCTTTACGGCTGAATATCATTAGAGGACTCAGGTTCTGTACCCTACCTCCAGAGGATATTAAGAGGGGTGTAGTAGCTTACTAGTTTAGTACAGAGTCACATTTCATGTCAGTCCTGGTCTGACCTTGGTACCTCAGTTCCTCAGGGCCTGAGTTTATGGTTTGCTCCCAGGGTCTTGAGTTTCTTGCCCTGAAAGCATACTTTCCCCATGACTGGTTCCTGATGATCAGCTGTTTTTCATACTCCATTGCATTTGCACATGTTACTCCATCTTCTGGGATATCTTCCAACTCAGTTTGACATCATGTTTCAAGTTGGAATTCAGTCATCTTCTTAGAGAAATCTTCCCCAACATACCCAAACTTCTTTGATTGTCCCCTCTTTTATTCCTTCTCCTTGTATCTGAGTCCACAAATCTGTTAGTGTACTCAATCATGCCACATTCTCATTATTTGTTGACTTTCTGTCTGTATTGGACTTTGAGCTCTTTGTAGTTCAATAAATGTTTGAAAGAGTGAATTACTTCTGACTTTGTTTTGGATCATTGCCAATCACCTGTCCTACATCTACTTTGAGGATATTGTAGCTACTGGATTTAATTGAATCTACTAATGACATACTCACATACCTGTTCTTTTTTTTTTTCTTTTTCTGTTCTGGCTAATATCCTGATTTCAGTGTATCTTTGGGCCATTCTCCAGTTTGTTGATTGCTGGGATAACCACTTGCCAGCTCTAGATGCTGTAAGTCTTTCTAAACTACCTCCTGTGCTGATATGTCTCCACTTGAGCCTCATGGGGAAGGGTTCTGCCTTACTCATCTTTCTAGACTCTAGGCCTTCACCGACCTAACTTGATACATGTTGGACATATAAATAGAATCTCTAATTGCTTTTTTATTAGTTGTAATAGATTTATACTAAAAAGTCTCAGCCTAACACCAATTTTATTTTCTTTATGAAAGGGATATTTAATGATTAGAAGTAATTTAACAATAGGTCAAAATGGTGCCAAACATTTCATCTCTTAGTAAATGAATTAGAGAAGGAACTTAGTAAAATAGCCTTTTTTTCCCCTTCCATGTGAATTAGTTAGGATTTCGAGTCAGTGATATGTTCAGTATCATTAAACCATTTCTTGTCATGGCTAACCCATGTACTTCATCTTAAATTTGTCAATGATTCAAAAATTAATGTTGTTCTTTTAAAAAATTCACTAGATAAATGAAAATTTACTAGATGTAAGAATTATTTAAAAGTCCTTTCTGAACATTTAGTTCTGATTTATTTTGAACTTAGCCTTAATCACTTACATCTTACCCACGTCTCTTACTGCCATACCTTATTAGAGGGTTTTTTTCACTTATTTTCTATTTCAACCATTTTAAAAGTTCTTTCTGAATTATAATAATGGCAGTTTCATAACTTTTGCTCCCCCATTGATCGATTGATTTGCTCTCCTCTTTTTCTCTTTCCCTTAATGTTGACAATTTGAATATATAGAGAAGTTGATATTTAAAAAACCTTCATGTATCCATAACCTAGCTTTAATAGTTATCAATTCTAGTCAATAATTTTTAGATGTATCCCAAAATACTTTCCCTCCCTAATTATTTTAAAGTAATTTCCAACTTTAGAAGTTCACTGATACAGTATTTGTAAATTATGGATGGGCAAAAGATTCTCCCTTTCCCTATTATCACATTGTAACAGAATATGGCAAGATATCCATATCTATCTATCTATAGATTTTTTGATATATACTTCGGGGTAAATAGAAGCTCAAGCTTATCTCTTTTAAGAGAGTGTTTTTATTTCTTTTGTTCCTTTTAACTTTGTAGTTGTAAGTTGTGGGAATTGGAATTGAGTACGTGTGTTTTTAAGTATTAGTCAAATTTCTTGCTAAATACTACTGAGCAGTTTATCGGATTAGGTAATTGGTTTCTTAAAAAGCTTTTGGTGGGGTTCCAGGTGATAGGAAAAATGAAAAGTGAACTTTGATTGGGGCAGATGATAGGAAAACAAATATAAAGTGTTATTCATTTAGGGTATGCTGCTTAAGAAGGATGAGCTGGGTATCAGATTGGAGAGTGGAAAAACAGTGGGCACTAATTAGATGCTTTAAGGTGGATAGCACTTTGGGAAAAATGCAAGAGGAGTAAAAAGTAGGAGATGACAAGCTTTGCCTATTTTAATCATATTTTTACTTGGGCTGGCAAATGTATCCTGCCCAATTAATTGTGGTGGGATCATACAGGCTTTCTCTCTTGGTAGTATACAAGAAATTTATGGTGATAGTTTATGGATGGAGACTTTCTTTCTTTCTTTTCTTTCTTTCTTTTTCTCTGTCTCTTCCCCCTTCCTCCCCCTCTCCTTCCCTCCCTTCCTCCCTTCTTTCCTTCCTTCCTTCCTCCCTTCTTCCTTTTTTTCTTTTCTTTTCTTTTTTCTTTTCTTTCTGACAAGGTCTCACTGTGTCACGTAGGCTTGAGTGCAGTGGCACAATCAGGGCTCACTGCAGCCTTGAACTCTTGGGCTGAAACAATACTCCTGCCCTAGTCCCCTGAGTAGATGGGACTACAGGTACACACCACCACGCCTGGATAAATTTTAAATTTTATTGTAGAGATGGGATCCCACTATGTTGCCCAGGCTGGTCTTGAACTCATAGGCTTAAGTGATCTACCCACCTCAGCTCCCAAACTGTTGGGACTACAGGCATGAGCCACTACACCCAATGCAGACTCTTCTTTATAGACCTTCTCCCGCTTCTCCGTCAATAAAAAAGAGAAAATTAACGACAAAAGCAGCAACAACAAATGCTGTATTTGAGGTTTAGTTTTCAGTAGATTTAACTTCACATTGATGGGCTAGTACTATCATATCAACCTGACATATCAGAAGTTAGTACTCACCATGCAGCTATTGTTCCTCATAGGTCTGGAAACAGAAAACTCAGAGAGCAGTTTGGTTGTGAATACAATTGGTTAACATGGGATAGAAGAATCACTTTGGTTTGGCAGGAAATGACAGCAAAATTTCATTCTATATGGTGGGTTGTCCATCTGGTCTATCCATACCAATGAGACTGATAAATGAGAACTGTCAAAATTAGGTAGCCACTCACTCTATCTCACTAAAATGTAAAATTACCCTTCTGGACTCATTTTTCAAAGGGCTGAAGAAACAGTATTTAGAGGGCAAAGCAAAAAATAAAACCTAAGCCCAGCTCTTCAACTTACTTACTAGCTGTGTGATTTTGCTCAAATTAGTTGAGTTTTCTGGGATTCAGTTTTCTTGTAGGTTTATTGGGGATAATAATAGCACCTACTTCATATTGTAGTGTGAAGATCTAATGAGATGGAAGATTTGAAAATACTCTGAACTAAATAGAACTGTTTAAGTTCCATTATAATATAAACTCATAAAGAAAAGAGTTTCTCATAACCTCTATCAGATGCTGATTTTGTTTCTGGAAATAATATAATAATTGTTGCTGTGAATTGAACTAATTTAATACTAAGTAAAGGAGAGAAAAAACTTTTATAAAAATAGAAAGTGTATTTTTAACATTTTCAACGGAAGATAAAATACTACTGTCTACAATTTTAAGTTTTCTAAGCAATTTCAGCCAATTTTTTCTACCCTTCTAAAATCATATAGCAAAACATAAAATCTTTGGATTCATGAATTTTGTTTTAAAGGACACATAATCTGTTTACAGTTGAGCAGGTTGAGGATACAGGAATATGTAGATTTATCAGTGGGATTCTTAGTGGGATCGTAAAGCTGTTAAGATGGAAAAGAATATGAAATCTTCTAATCTAACCCACTTGTGTTATAGATTAAACAAAACTAGATTTCAGAGAGAAATATAGATATAATTTCATCTTCCAAACTGGTGTAAACATGATTTAACAAAATAAGTACATAGAATAAAATCAGAACTGGAAGCCCAAAGGTCAGTTAAAACAATTTAAAAAACAAATTGACAAAGATGTTAGATGTTTTCCATCTTTGTCATTCATATTCATTTGCTATTTTCATTCATTTTGTTGATTGAAAGCATTCTCTATAAGTAAAAGGTAGTTAATGGCAGGGGTTTAATATAAATTCTTAGAGAAAATTTAAATACAGAAAGTTCAAGAAATTAGTATTTCTGTGATGGAAAAAAAGACTAGTATTATTTTACTTGAGCTATGGAATACTGCAGTTTAGTATATGTAACACTTTGCTTTCCATGGATTCATTTTAAGAACCACTGATATAAACAAGTGACAAGTTACTACACTTATTTGTTCTCTATTATGATATTTATTTGGTGTTAGAATTCTGTAAATGGAGAATTAAGTCACTAGAAAGTCCTTAAAATAAGCCTTCCTTATACCAGATTCAATGAATCTCATGTATATAAGATGGATATTTATATAATTATGAAGCAGCCTGCATAAAGATGTTCTGCAGTCTTTTTGATAAATTTGTGCCAGTGTGTAACAATCTTTTATTCTGAGGAAACTAACTTTTTCCTTGAAATGGTTTATATATTAGTTGTATGTCTTCTGATTCACTAAGTTCATATACTTTGATTTCTTAATAGTGAATTGTAGAATTTGGATGTAGAATTTGGAAGTGGGACATCTCTCAAGCTCCTTTTAATTTAAAATTACATAATTTATTCCAAACAATTGACAATAAATAATAATTCCATGGTGTATAGGGAAATGACAGTATCTCATTTATTCCCATTTATACTAAACATTTAATTCCAAAAATATTATAATAACCAGTTAATATATGAATTTAACTTTAGAGTTAAAAAGCACTTCACGTATATATTTTATTTAATTTAAATAAAGAAAGTACAGATGCTGAAGATAGATCGATAGATGTTATATCAGTATAACTGCATTGCAAACCACCATATTTAATTTTTGTGTTAGGTTTCTATACCTACTATGCATTTTTTGTGTGTAAATAGTTTTCTGTCTTATTCATCTCTTCTTTATGTTATATGTTTAGTAGTTTTGTTTTTATTATTTTAGAAATGAGATTATATAGTAATTTTCAGTGTTTTAGAATAAATGGAATTTCTATAAAAAGAGTTTTCCAGTTTTTTTTTTCTAGCAGAAAGCTAGGTGATGGTCCATATGACTCCATCCCTTAAAAAATCATTAGTTTTCTAATGGAGTTTTATGAGGTTTGCTTCCCTTTGCTTTTTTCCCTGCCTGTTTTAAAAAATCCAGTTTTAGTTTAAATGATGTGTAAGAAAGGGTTGGGAAAACATTTTTTTTTAATAAGTAATGATTTAAAAACATAATAGTTTGTGTGTTTTAAATGTATATATGAATCTCTGTGATGCCTTATCTGCTTTACTCTTTGCTGTGTGCCATTAACCAAAATTTGGTGAAGTCTGGTGGTGGTGTAGTCTTAGTATTTGTTTGATTACTTTATGAATTCTTTGATAATAATATTCCCAGACAGAGAAAAAATAATAAATCTTCTTTCCATATTCTTCAATTTGTATGTCAGTGCTTAAATTATATCAAGATAGAGGTCACATGAAGGTGTTTTATCTTCATTTTTTTTATCCAAATGAAGATGGTTAAAATATACTGGATGTGTTTAATATAAACTACTTAATGGTTATTATGTCAGTATATATCAATTAATGAAAAATTAATCAAATGTTTCCTTTGAGGATACTAGTTTCATAAAAAAAAAAATTCTACGTGACTTCAGAAAAGTAATACTGGTATTCAGATTCTCAAATGAGATAATGAATAATATTTATTTAGGTGACATTTGAAGCAAACTGTGTCACTTTAAAAAATAAACTTCTAATGACATTATGACAACATCCACATATTTGAACTCAAATATAGAATGAGATATATGTATTTTCTGCTGAGTATAACATGAAAGTAGTTGGAATTTGTATTTATTTCTTGGTTCATTTTAAATATTAATGGCAAAAACCACAATTTGTTTGGCATCAATGTAACATTTCAGCTGATACCCTAATTTTAAGTATTGCAATGGCTAATTTGCTAATGAACATAAACACATACAGTATGTGCCAATAGATTGTTTCTCTAAAGCAGAGATTAGCTTTTAGAAAACTTTTCCCCATGAGATTTACTATTTCATATTTAATGTTAATAAATGGGAATGGGACATATGTTGAAAGCCAGCAGAACAGAACAAAACTTTGAACAAAATAAGGCAGTATAGACTTCAGTATTTCTCTTTTGATGAGACTGCCTCGGGTACCTGTACAGTGTATAGCTAAGGAACAGTTTGAAAGCTACTTGAGAATTGTCTACTAGAAAAGTATACACATAGTTGAAATCTGAAATAACTGAATGTTGGTTTTAAGAGGAAAACCACTTTTTCGGTATCCTTGCTTGTCTCTCTAGCCTGAATAAATTACACTTATATTTAATAACCATTTAAATACAATGGTAATAAATTTATCACCATATTAATAAGACTTGATGAATGAAATTTTAATAGACTGTATAAGGGGAGGTTTTTTCCTAACGAAATAATTGCAGAAAATCTGGCATTCTGTTACTCTAGCAAAACTTGACAAAAACCAAAGTATAAAACAGAAAGAATCTAGATTCTTAGTGAAATTTGAATTACAGCTTCTAATGCAATGTCAGTCTTCTAAAAAATATTTATGTAAGCATAATCCATTGATTGGATTTAAGAGTTTTGTGAGGCTTTTGTATATTCTAACTAATGTTTCATCTGGATTTTAGTATTTAACATAAATATTTGTACAGTCATGTGCATGCCTGATGACTTTTCATTCAATGATAGACCACATATACAACATATACAACGGTGATTCCATAATATTATAAATAGGGCATTTTTAAGGTACATTTTCTGTGTTTAGATATACAAATACCATTGTGTTACAATTGCCTACGTATTCAGAACAGTAACATGCTGTGCAGGTTTGTAGCTTAGGGGCAATAGGCAATGTATACCATACAGCCTAGATATGAAGTAGGTTATCCTGTCTAGATTTGTGATGTACACTTGATAATGTTCACACCTCAGGACACATTTCTCAGAACACATTCCTCTAGTTAGGTGATAGTTGATTTTATATAATAGTTATAAACATGTCAGAATAATATATTTTCCTTGACTTAGTTTTATCCGGGGTTAAAAAGTAAAGGGCAAAATACTGCTACTGTGTTCATGTTTTTAGTTAGAAATAGATGTGTCTCTCCAAAGTTTTTTCTTTTTGCCCTTTTTCATTTGTATGATATTTAAATCAATGCTCTGGATGTTTCCAACAAAATGATGAATATTGTTACTTTTCTCAGTTTGAGAGAATACTAAAATACATTCAAGGGACCAGGGAAATGCAATTATAGGAGCTGGGTCAAATAGGTACAGGTTTCTCGATCCCAGGGATTATGAAATTGAAATTTATTTTTTTCTACTTCTGGATTTTGTTTTAGAGTTAATTCTTCACATCATTCTGAATTTTTAAAATTTAGGTTATTTAGGGAGGCGGAGGTTGCAGTGAGCCGAGATGGCACCACTACACTCCAGCCTAGGTGACAGAGTGAGACTGCATCTCAAAAAAAAAAAAAAAAAAAAAAGGGAATTTATAAGTTTTTATGGCCTTCTGATTTGTTAGATGTTAACATGGCTTTCACTTCCCTGATTTTCATTTTATGTATTTAATATGTGCTTTACATTTTGGAAAGGTGAAGTATATGTTGATTTTTCTGCTGTTTTTCTTTTATTGTTACATCTTTCAGAAGTGTAACATGGTTTCAAGAATTTGAGTAATTCTGTCATACTCTAAAACATTTTTATGTTTATGAAAAATAGATCATGTCAAAATGGGTGACTATAATTTGTTTAATATTTTCCTAGAAGTGTTTTCTTTTTGTTTGTTCGTTTAATTTTTATAAACTTTTTCTGTGGTAAATAGGGAGTTAGTTTATTTCTGGTTACTTATTGGGAAACTGAGACACTAACATTTACAACCACTTTCACTCACTGAACTCCATCACTAATCAGAAGTAGAATCTAGAAATATTACTTCTAGTTCTGTGATAGCTTTATTGTATCTCAGTGCCTAGTACCAGATTAACTGTATTAGCTTCCTGTATTAACTTTTATTTGTGATTTGTTCAAGGAGTGGAAAAACTGTTCATTTTCCACTTCTTCCAAACCATGAAGAATGTGGACTAATGACATATTAAGTAGATCTTAAGGTTTTTTAAGTAAAATATTTACATCTATTCCTGTAAATCTTCTGCCTTCTTGCATCCAAGACAATATTGTACTTGTACTGGATAAGTATTCTGCCAGAATATTTACTGAATTTATGCATTATTAAATGAATGAAAAAAGGAAACATTGATTGGCCATCATTTGAGAGTATTGAAGAAGCTTACACAGAATAAAATTTATGAAACAACATAAATTCAGGCTCTAACTGAATGCCTTAGATTTCATGTTCATGTGTCATTTTAGTTGAATTTTTATAACTTCTTCTAGGCCATACTTAATTTTTATTGAGTTGCTGTGTTTAACAGTTTTCAGCAGAAACTTAAAATAAAAACACTAGAAAATATAAAGTTTAATGTACCTAATGTGCAAGGCTTCATAAGGTGCCCTATAAATGGGAAGCAAATAAATTTGGTCCTTTCTCTTAACAGACTTACTTTCAAGAGTGCTGAAATTCACTAAGGCTTATAAAAGTTTGTAACTAAAGTCAATATGTAGAAAGTTATCTTTGCCTTCTCTATCTTTGAATGAGCTGCTTGGTGATTCTGCTACAGGGATAAGTTCAGTCCCCAGTGAATGATAATGATAATAAAATCTGCAGATTGTAGACTGTCTATTGCATTATTGCTTGCTATTGTATAGCACTACGTATTTTCAGCTAGTTTTACTCAATATATTTGCTTCTGACAAAGTGAGTTTTCAAAGAAAAGAAGTAGCTGACTAGTAACATTTGGGGAGATCATCAGTTGAAATAGAAAAAAAAAAAAAACAACAAAGGACACAAATCTGAAAACGAATCTTTTCTTGACCAATTAGTGGCAGAAATTTCTGAGTTACTCTTTTCTTATATTTCATCGTTAGCTGATTTGATTGGGAAAAGAAAAGAGATTTTAATTTTACCCCTGTCATGCAGGGCGAAAATTCACTGTTTTGGAATGGAACTGACAAGTGAATTTCATTAAGACTGATAATATGGCAACATAGTGAAAGCTTGCAACTATTATCAGCATGTAGAAATTTTAACCAAGCTATTATTTTTGACCAGTGTTCTATTACTTGTCATAGCAATCTTGTATCTAATGATGGTGAATATAATGGGTTGAAGAGGTTTCATTTTAGGTTTTCATTTAAAAATTGTATGTGTGTATACGAGTATGTTTCATTTTAATATTTTTAGGTTTTGCTGATATTGTAGGGCTACCTTCATAGTGAAAAAAATGACTATTATATAATTTTGTTTATAATTGTGGTGGAAACAACCTAGGAATTATTAGTGAGAACTACCAGTTGATACTGACATGTGTATTTTTAACAGTAAATATTCTGCTTTATTAGTTGTTTACATAATAAAAAGAAAGGTACAGATGTGTAAAGCCATAATGTAATGATGCTATTTCTCATAGAGAGATATATGATAGGGCTACAAGTCCTTAGTTCCAGGAATTTAAGTGAATTGCTTTGAGCCTTTCTTCTTCCCAATTCTGTGCCTTTATACTAACCCCTCCTTCCACACAGACAGACTCTTGTAGTAGAAGGATTCTGACCTCCTCTTGTCTCTACCTAATATAAACAGAATATGAAGTTAGGACTATGGCTTGATTGTTGCTGTATCTATAGTGCTTAGCAGTGTGTCTGGTACAAAAGTCTTACCCTATAAATATTTGTTGAGTAAATGAATGAACACTCACATTTTATCACCTTAAAACCAGGTGTAAAAGTCCAGTTCTTAGACTCACTCGTTGCATTCCATTTCTTTTCTCTGCAGATTCTTTGAATTTTTCTATTTATTTTGTTGCATTTTATTTGTTGGCATATTACATAGCAAATTAACTTGTTTTCTTTAATATTGTATATTTTTATTCCATAATATTCAGGTATCAGTTACTAATAAATATTTGTTCATATGGTATCTAGTAAAATATAAATGGTCCCATTAATGGAAAAAGACTTTGAATTCCCATATTTGTAGAAGCATTTTCTCCCAACTTGGTTTCCTTTATAGCCAATGATATACATTATGATGGTTTTTGGCTGGTTCAGACACAATATTATTCAACATTATGATGTAGTCCTGATCCTCAGCTTCCTTTTGTATAAAATGAAGCTAATACTTACTGGAAAGATTTGTTTGGTAATTAAATGGCTAACATCAAAGGACACCCAACTAAATGCACCTTCACTAAATGTTAGTACTTTTCCCTCTCTGTTCATTTGTTCTTTTCATTGCTACCAATTTCACAAAACTAGCCCACAGAATGAATACATTCCTATGATCCCATTGGCCCTGCATTTTAGCCTTTAAGGGCCTTAAATCTTTCTTTTCCAGCAGTATTATTTTGAGAGACCTGGACACCATCATTAACTGTCCTGTCTCTTCCTTTTAGTTCCTCTCACACGCTGTGTTTTACCACTGAGATTGTGCTCACATGTGGCATTCTGTACTGTCCTTGTCAGAGAAGTGCTTACATTGTTGGGATTGTCTCTATCCCCAAGCAGACTATAAGCCGTGCCTGTCTTGTTTAGTCCTATAGCTCCAGTACTTAGCAGTGTCTAGTGTGTATACTGCACTCTATAAATAGGTATTAGATAAATTGATTTCCTTATTTGTTTTTCTATTATTATGGGAAAGTGACTATGGGAAGAGGGTATCTGGAAAATCTGTGAATTTCCTGATCCTGGAATACAATCCAGTGACTTCCCAAGCACACACTCTTTTTTTATTAGATGTAAGTAGTAATAAGAGTTTTAATATGTAAAGGAAGAAGCTAAATTTTCTATCTATAAAATCTATTCTTCCGGATACTCTTCCTTAATTTTCTATTATGTAGTTAAAGATAATGCCATTTAAGACTTACTTGATCTCTTTCTTAATAATAGATGTCTCTTTTCCATAATTAAGCATAGTTAAAATATGTTCTGTATTTTCCATATTATTTGAAAAACTATCAGGATTTTACTGTATTCATATTAACCTTGTAAATCAGTAATTCTTGTGTCAGCTGAAAGTTTAAAGCTTCCTGAGTTTAAAGAAGCTATTTCAAATTTCTGAAAGGTAATTTTTTTCCCTCTCTCTGAGTATAAAAGTCAAACCAGACATTTGATTATAAATTTAATCTCAAAATGTATAAAAATAATGGAATATGCTGGGTGTTTATTGTTAAAAATATTGCACAATTAAAGGCAGGCTACCTTGCCACCAGGTAAATTAGTCACGCAATAGGTTTAATCTACTTAGAAATAGCACCATGAGGAAGAAAATAAAATTAATTCAACTGATAGTGTTAGATCAAGGAAAGAAAAGAAAAAAAAAAAAAAAAAAACCTTGCTCTTGCCAAACACATGTTGTTAACTTTGTTCAGGTTGCAGCTTTTGTGTTTCGTTTAGGTTTCAACTTGTCCCAGGAGGTGTTGCTATACTGTGAAGGTGTTAGGCAGTGTAGTAATGGAACAGGAGATAAAATGGAAGGCGCATAAAATGTCTTATCATTTGGACCTTCCTGGAGAAACATAGCTTGAATTTCTGAGTGGTCAGCTTGACATTTTAAAGCAGTGAGAAGTTGTGTCATTATTTCTAGAATACTACAGTAGTTAGAGGAAAAAGATTTAAAGTTCATTGCAGTAATTGCTGACAGCTTCCATGGAATGAGAGGTGCTTTTAGTAAGCATGTGCTGCCTTGAAAAAAGGCAACCTGCTAGGAACGTGAAGGAAGACAGTGGGCTTTGTAAGATGAGAATGACAAAAAGGTAGATTTGGGCATTTTTGTGCTCCTGAAATAATTGCATTCATTTTAAGATGGAAGAAGATTAAAATAACTTTTAAAGGTTGTTCATATGTTTATAGCCTTTGAGAAAACAAAGACTTTCATCTTCTGAAACTAACACCTTACATATTTTCAGTAACAAAAAGTATAAAACCTGGTGGCTAGGTTGTCACAGGGAGCAAGGTAGCTGGTATCACTAGGCTTGGTACAATCCACGTGAAGTGCTGAGGTGATCCCTACTGTAACAGCATTCCCCTCCCTGGAAACCTGCAATTTGCCTCTTAGTCCCAGATGGGGAGGAAACATGCAAACAGCCGCAAGCCATACATAATGGCAGGGTTCACATCCTGATGGGGACAAAGTAGAAAAAAGGAAAAATTCAAAAGAGTCTTTATAACATTATTTGAGTCAAGGACTTTATGCTTTTTGTGAAGGTTGTAACACTTCTTTTTTCTTTTTAAAGTTTTGAGTATGTTGTGTTTCTTTTGTGTTTTTTTTTCTCCCTCCTGGATACTAGCCAACATTCAGCTGAAGGAAACACAGGGGGATGGCACATTTATTACACTGCACTATTTTTTGCTTAAGTAGCTAACATTTATTGCTTCATAAAGAACATCCTGCACACATACCAACTAGGTTTCCAGTATATTACTGTGCATATGTATAAATACACATTCACATTTAAACATGCTCTTACCTGTGACCCTCAGAAACACATGAACATACAGAATTAGGCATGCCCAGAGGTTTCAAATATATGATCTAAAAAGTAGATCTTTACTCAAACCCCAAACCTAGGAATAGATTTTGTATGAATAACTTTATACTATTACTTATATAGTGACTAATAACTATTACCAGTTACACAAATTGTTATTTATATAAAACTTAGAAAATAGTCTGGTTGTATTCTGTAATCATAGATACCATAGACTGAAGGGACTGCAAGATCCTTAACATCAGGTAGGTAGGCTTTTAAGCATTTTGCCTGCACAAATAAGTAGCATTACCTTTATTTCACAGATAAGGAAGCTAAGCCTCTTAGAAGGTAACTTGTACAATTCTAGGTGACATAGATGTGATCTTCGGTGCTAAATCAGCAGTTAATAGAAGAAATAAAATTCAGTTTGTATAAATTTTCATCTACTTACCTGACCAGAAAACATCAAGTATTCTAAAAGAAGTATTTTGTAAATGGATAAGGAACTCTCTTACATCTGATTAATGTAATATCATACATATACAAGTGTTAAAGGAAAGCTATTTATATGCCCTTTAACTATACCCTATATGTCTGTCTACTTTGCTTTCTGTGGTGCATAGTCATCACTTTAATATGTTTCACATACTTTAGTTATGAGCTTTAGAAAGCTGGTTAAATGGTGATTTAGAAATGGAGACAGATAACTCATTGAATAATCAAGACTTCAGTTCACAAGTACAAAAATGACATGCTTAAAGTAACTACTTAAAATGAGAAGTTATCTATTTGAATTAGTGATCTTATGAGAATATTTCTTGATTATTTATGCTGTACATTTTGCCCTGAGGTTTTATAGTAGCTGAATATTCTTTCATGGCGTTGTGGGGCTTATGAGTGCTTGTTTTTCTCATCAAAATATTTTACAGTGCACAGTTGCCTATGTATATATAAAGATAGACATATACATCTATATACATATCTTTCACTAGTTCCATAAAAACAGGAACTATATCCGTCTTGTTCACTACTGCATCATGGTGCTTGGTACAGAGAAGATGCCCAGTGAGTAATTTTGAATGCTTTCTTAAGAGTTCTTCATATTTGATTGTCCGACTAATAAGTTAACAGCATTTGTCTTTTGATATTATTGCCATTCAAGCATTAATTCTCTTGTGCTTTACTCAATTTTAAATACTCTGTGGTTTTTAGAATATGTTCTATTATATATTACCCATTGAGTGTATCCATTCTGGAAAAAAATGGTGTTACTCACAACCAATATGTACTCATGCCTTTTTCCTCTCTTCATGCTTGCCCCTCTCTTGAGTGCCATCTAGTTCTCCTTATATTTAAGTCATATCCAAGCTATAAGTACTATTTTACCTGACATGTTTTTCATAAAGCCTTCTGTATCTTCCCTGTACTTACATGTAGTAAACATAACCCCAGATTTATGTTTGTTTGATATTGATATTTATGAAATGCTTTCATATAGATGTATTAATAAGCAAAATAGTTCCAGCTGTATTGTTTATACAATTATATTTAATACTCAGAACAACCCTAGGAAGCAGCTGTGTCATTATTTTGATTTTATAGATGAGAAAATTGAAACAGGTTTTCTAAGGTCACGTAACTTAGAAATGAAAGAACCTAGCCTTAAACCCCAAAATGCTGGATCTGGAGCCCTTGCTCTTTAACCACAGGGCTATGTTGCTTGCTCTAAGTGAATGATTGCATGCTTTTCCAGTCTTGACGATTTTAATGTAGAGGATATTATCTTTACTTTATACAGTGGGAAGCAGGGAGATAGCAAGTGACTTCCTAACAGTCATATATGTAAGCATTTAAACACAGATATTATATTCTGGCATTTCCATGATTTAAATACTTCATATGCTGCTTTGTAAATGTTTTTGCCTTTAATTATATATGTTCTGTAATCCTCCTTAAAATGTTCATTCATTCATTAGGATTAGGAAACTAGATATGAGCATTGTAAAAACAACAACAACAACAACAAAAACTGCTGCTGCTACGTTGTAGAAAATAAGTATCTGGCACTGATCTGTCAAAATTTGTTTTAATTCCCCTTAATTACCACAAGTTTTCTCTTTCTCACTACTTGATAGATTTATTGGTTATTAATTTCTAACTGACCAATCCTGCATCTCAGGGCCAAACGCAGACCCTTGTTTATTTGACTCAGACAAATAGTGCAGTGTTTATGGAAGAACAGCAGAGAAAGAACTTCTGTAGGCTTGATCTCAATGTGTATGACTCAAGGATATTTGAACCTGGAGTATGAAAAGCTGTTAGGTTCCCCTGTTGCTTTACTTCAGAGACCCAGTAAAGCTGCTGAAGTGTGTTGCACTGCTTTGGTTCCTCCCTCTGTTGCCGTTGCCCGGTGATAGAAACCCTGCTCCATTCCTTATCTCTTTCTGTTTAGCCTGCCAGCAGCCTTGCCTTCTGACCTCATTTAAGCGTCCTTAGTGACCTCTGGCAATCCTATGTTGTGGGTCCCTTTGAGAACATACCCACTCAGCTGGATTTTATAGTAATGATTTTACTTCTTACAGAAGTTAGGTTAAGAATTTTGTACTCCCCTTATTAAAGAGATAATTTCACAATGTAATTTGCTTCATAAGCCTCCCACAGTTATGTTAAGCAGATGGTTGCCAAACACCAGTTCAAAGTAGATTGCTCTTATATGAAATAAAATCCATGCTCAGGAAATTTGGCAGTATAAGCTGGTCTTCTTCCAAAACAGGCTCACTCAGACAAATTTCTCTTTACCTCAAGCTGGCAATCTACTACACCTGTATTCTACTGTGGAGCAAAAAACATATCAGATGGTATACACTGATTCAAAGGTATCATTCTTTAACATATTGACATCTTTTTTTTTAATTTACTAACTATTGCTAGCTACTTTGCTTTTGGTGTCATTGGGAAATAACAAGAATTTGGTCATCAGTTCTGAGTTCCAGTCGCAGCTCTGACTCTGAATATTTATATGATTTGGATATGTTCCTTCACTGATTTTGAGCTTCAGTTTCCTCATTTGTAAAATGAGGATAAAATTACATACTTCATAGAGTGGCTATTGTGATTAATTCAGTTGAGATATATATATATATAAAATGCACCTAAATTCTTTCCTGTCAGTAGTGATTCTTTAATTAATATTATGTTGGTGTTGACAATTTGTGTTTAAAACCTAACTCTGTATTGTTATATTTATTCATCACCTGTGGTTGATTTATGTGAGGTCTCCGTAATTAAAAAAAATATATGTAAGTCAGTAGCAATGGTTCAACAAATACATATTGGGTGCTTTGTATATGTAAGGACATTATGATTTTACAACTATGAATAAAGGCAGTATTTCCTTTCAAGGACCTTACACTATAGGCAGTGTAGAAGTAAGGCAAATGTACTAATGAAGGCACTTAATGTAATGACATAAGTTTCATAGGAGACGAACTTTGTGCTCAGAAAACATTCATGAAAAAAGGTAGCAGATAAGTGATCCTTTAATGGTGTGCTAATTTTTATAGAAATAGGGGAAGTATTCCAGAAAATAAAAACAGGGGCTTGGGGAAAAAAACAGTAAGTAGGGATGTGTAAATGTGTTACAGGAAGACTGAGGACAATGGTTTGACTGGAAAAGGTACGAGTAACTAAAAGACTCATAGGACATATGGCTGAGGGATATGATGGGACTATATTGTAGACATCCGTAAATTCCACACCAATACCTTTGCATTGAATGTGTAGGCATGAGGCAGTCCTTGAAGACATTTAAAGGAGTAATATAAACTCTGCACAAAGAAGATTAATCTAACAACCGAATATAGGATGAATTGGGGGAGAAAAGTCTGGCAAAATGTTTGAAGAAAAGAGACCAGTTAGAAAGTTGTTGATACTCTTCCAGGTGAGAGGTCATGGAGATCTTAAAGTAGTTGTATTGCCCAAGAAGATGCAAAAACAGTTGGATATGCAAGACACAGAAGATATGGAACCTTTAGGACTTGGCAAATGAAATCATCCATTGAAAGGATGTTTGCTGTGGCATTTCTATTTAAAGTAGGTTTATTTTCTGTGCATTGTATAGTTCCCATGAACTAGTTGTCTGCCAAAAAATAGAAACTCCATCTGTGGGCCACAAAGGTGCTACTGTGCTAGGTAATGAAGGTGTGTGTATTTTGATGATATGTATGCTATATAAGGTTTCATGCCTTGTGGAGTGTCATCAGGAAGTTAGATATTTTGCTCTCCTTTCTTTTACAGTTTTTTCCATGAAAGTAGGGAGGAAATTTTTGGTCTTTATTTTGTTGCCAAGATCTGTTTAAATGTAAATAAAATTCTGCATTACCAACTCACAGGTGTGATTTATCTTTATATCAACAATTGACACAAGACTGTCAAAACATGACCACAAAGCAAATCCTGAAATACCATCCTTCATAAACTATTGGTTTAGAGATTAAAATTGATAATATTGACTTACTGCTCAAATTGCTGTCTTGACTTACCACCGATAAGTCATAGCATGACAAGGAGTATAGAAATTAATGTAAAAAATAGAGGGGAGAAGGAAAAGATCGAATATTGACAGATTTTTCAGCAACTAGGTATACTGCATGGACATACCCTTGACAACACCAAAGCAGATTTTAAAATTAGGAGGTAGTTATTTTGAGTGAGACATGCATCTCTGTTTTGATAGAAAGTCATAATTCAATAGTTTGATTTATGCAAACTTAACGTTTCTTTATCTGACCATTCTGGACTTAAATTTCTGGTATCCTTTTCAACTGGTGGACATAGTTTTACAGCTACCAAAAGAACTGCTTGCCTATGACTGATTTTTGTCCTAAATATAATACTAATGTCAGTTACTTATTTCATTGGAGAGCCAGTATCATGTCATAAAAGGATGGGTAGGCTACGAGTCAAAAGATCTTGAGTAGTTGATATCAGGCTCACATTTACTAACTCGCATCCTTTCAATAGCCACTTAATCATGCTTCAGTGTTTATCTGTGGCTGCCCTTCCTACAATGCAGTCATTTTTGAGTGTCAAAAAAGAATATGTCAGTATTTTATAAATCATAAAAACTGTCTTATTTTTATATTATTATCATTATTAATATTATTAAAATGATTCTAAATCTGTAGTCTACCAGAGATTATTTTATCTAGCCTGTTGTTTTCTGGAACATCAAACATTATTTTTCTCCATATTGTAGATGGTACTAGTGACTAAGTAAGGATAAACAAATTTCCCAAGGTGCCATAGCAAGTTAAATGGCAGAAGGGGTGGTAGAGACCCTGGTTTTCTGCCTTCAGGTGCAGGGTAACGCCACTACACTGTTTTTGGAATAATAACAGTATTTCAGAAATCAGTACTATCTTAATCTGGAGTAACTCCAGTGGGTTTGAGAAACACATAATGTAGCTATATTGAACAGAGAAGAAAGAAGATGCAGAGAAAAGTGAGGTGATGTGATGTACAGATTTAGAATGCTACCCAGAAGTGGCTCAGCTGAAGCTCAGTGACACCAGTGTCTGTACATGTCCAATCATTTATAAAAAAGTTCTTTAAGGGTGTTGTGAAAAAGCTGTTTTTCAAGACTCATCCACCTATTTATCCACAGTCAAAAGGAACAAATATATGTGTGGAATTTTGCTGAGGATATTAAAAAAATGATTGCATATGGCCAGGCATGGTGGCTCACGCCTGTAATCCCAGCACTTTGGGAGGCTGAAGCGGGTGGATCATGAGGTCAGGAGTTCAAGACCAGCCTGGCCAAGATGGTAAAATCCCATCTCTACTAAAAATACAAGAAATTAGCCAGACGTGGTGGTAGTCACCCGTGATCCCAGCTACTCCGGAGGCTGAGGCAGAGAATGCTTGAACCTGGGAGGCAGAGGTTGCAGTGAGCCGAGATCCAGCCACTGCCCATTAGCCTTGGTGACTCTGTCTCAAAAAAAAAAAAAAAAAAAAGATTGCATATACCTTAAAATAATTTTTGTTGTGCTTTTGCTTTAATTGTTTAGACTGTTGGTAAATTTTTAGTAAATAATTGGGCTTTACATCACAGTTTTGAAGGCAGTTTGTTTTCCTAACACATTAAACAGCTGTTGGGATATTAACAGGGATTTAATCATGTTTGGTGTTTCTGTTTAGAAAGTTTAAATGAGAGAGAGTTGTATTAGTATAGAAGCAACTTCAATAAATTATTAGATAGCCATATTGGTTCAATTAGTTTATATAACACCATTTCAAGTGTCTGGCATAAACTGAGGAACATTCATGCTTATAAGTTATGAAATTCCTTAAGTGCCCATTTGAATTTTCATGGAACAGAAAGTAAGCATATAAAAAGTCCACTTATACATCATACCTGAAATACATATTTTCTTCATTTTGTAAGTAAGAATTGTATTTTACAATATTCTGTTCAACACCGTGAAACAAATATTTCTTTAATTCTCATAATATTTACTTTCTTTAAAAATTAAAATTAAAATGTGCACTTTGGCAACTAAACAAAAGGAAATCACTAATTTCATTGAAAACTAGAAAGCTTATTTTATATTCTATAAGATCAATAAATATATCATTTTAAATAGAAAAAATAAATCATAATCCTTCTGCACTATTTTCCTGGTTAGGAAACTTGACTAACTTGTTTGTAGATTGGTAGAATCAGGTCATATTAATAATAAAGTTTTCAGTTGTAGAAAGTTTAATATTTACATATTCAAAAATGTCTGAAATGATATTTTCAGTTCTGATACTATGTATGCTGTTTCCAGAACTTGACATTAAAAAATTATAGGATTATATGTGAAAATCAAATTCCAATGATGAGGGTAGAATTTATTCTCTTAATTTGAAAATTCAAAATTAGTAATATATTTATCATGCATATAAAGTGATCTTTTTCTTAAAAATTTAAAAAACTGAGAATTCATATTATTTGAAGACATAAATTGCCAGACTACAAAATCGTATGCTGTCTTGCATAGATGGATGACTTTGTGAAGTTATAGAGTAAAAAGTAATAAAGTAAAATGTCCTAGTTTTAATGAAATGCATTTTTACATTTATATATTTTTCAGTTCAATAAATTTATTATGTAACCGAGTTATATATGTTAGTAAAATATTTCCTGTATTCTTACTCATGAACTCTTTCATGACCATTTTTGGAGTACATACTCTTCTGTTAATTTGAGTTTCTTATTTAAGTTAATACTATTTTTTTGCTTTAGGCTTTGAACATTTACTATCATTATTGTCAAAGTATTAGGCAAGTAGTAAACAGTTAATAAGTATTTACTGGTTTAATGATTTTTAAAGAGAATTCAGTGCTGTCTTTTTTCTTTATTGGCCAAGATAGATGATTTGAATGAATGTAAAGTCTATAAATGTATGTAATGACTGTTGCACATTTTATTATCCTTTTCGTTCTTATGTGAGTAAAATTTGGATTTTGATTTTTTTTTTACTTTTTCAAGTTTAATGGTGGCAAAGAAAATGTCCATTATGACATTGAGTGGATTAAATTAACTTGTTTTTAATAGCTTCACAAAATAACATGATTTTGCCTCATTTGGTTTTAGATTCTACCTTTTTTTCACAGTGATCTAAACCTTTTTACCTGCGTAAAGGCTTTTATTAGTTATCCTTTATTACCATATTAGTGAATTAAAGGCAAGTCTAGTGTAACTATCCATTCACTATTATGTATCTGGAAGCAATGACTATTATGAAGCTTTTGATTTTAGAGAGCCTAGAATGATTACTCAAGAAACTTTTACGATTGAAAATTGTTTGGCCTGAAAGTCACTTTAAAAAAGAGAATCTGTACAAGTCTCTTTACTTCTTGTCATTTGTAAATGGAATTGATTAAACTAGTTGTTTTAATGGCATCAAGATTACATTCAGGTCTTTATAAATAGTATTTTGAAAGCATAAAGAAGAGGGGAAAAGCTTAACTTCATAAGAATGTTTACATTATGAAGCATTTTGATTGGAAAATTTGTGGCACTTTTTATCCTGAAATATATTCAAAGCTTTTTCTAAATCAACTTAATCATAGCAGTTTTTTCTATTAACTTATTCTTTTTGTATATTCACAAGCCTGAGTCTACTAAAATATGGATATAACAATTAGTTATAAATGCTAAGAAATTTCCTGTAATGAAGATTAAAAATCTAATTCCAAAGATTTGAAAACTAAAGGAGCTGAATATTATTGTTCAGTGATTAATAGTTGTAATTCAATAGTTGTAGCATCATATAGTATAGCTACAAATATTATAATAAAAGTCTTATTAATATATAAATTATAATTTAGGGTATACTTAAGTTTACCACTTACGTGTAATCATTAATCAATTAAAATATTAGGTGCTCTACATTAATTAAAAACATCTTAACTAGTGAAAATAAATCATGGGAGACTTTCTATGAGTGGAGAAAACTTTTCTATTTAATAGTTAATATTCAAAGAATAATTTCTATTCTAGAAATTCAACCTAATTTTAGCAAAATGGGTTAAAATTAGATATGCTGGGATTTTGTTTGTATATAGGCACCATGTATATGCAAAATTTAATCTATGATGTGTATATTAAAATGTGTTGCACTTTATTGATTTACTATGTCAGTACAGCAAAAATGTATACATTTATATATTATAAACATATAATTCTTTATAGTATTGTTAGAGAAGGGATTACTACAGCTTAACTATTTCTCGTCTATTTCTTTTTTAGCAAAGTATACCTTTTTTTCTTTATTTGAAATATATTCTTCTATAGATAGAAAGTTCTAACTATATTTGTAGTATCTCATACTTTTTAAAAAATAACATTTTTATCTGTTTGATATTATAATTTCACAATTATAATATTCTCAGTAGGTAATAAAGATCATTTAATATTATAATGTTAGTCATATTCTTCATAACTCTGAGCTATTTTGAAATTTAAGAAACTCATAGTTTCAGGTTCTAAAACTTCACTTTCAGTTATGTATTTCTTCATTCCTGAAATGGAATTCTGAAAAACTTTATGCACACTAAGTGAAATAAAGTCATGCTATGTAAAGTTATACTTTTCAATGATTTTATTTTTTAATTTTAAATGACAATTATGAATGAAGTGTAGGACTATATGGGATAAGCAGTAGCATTTTGCATTGATTTTAAAAGTTTTCCTTACCAAAAAACATATCATGGAAGAATTACTTAGATTATGGAAAAAACTATTCATGCAAGATATAGAACCCAGGAGCCATAACTGAAGACTTTAAAAATTCAACATGTGAAATTAGCATATATGCCAAAAAATGCCCTTGAGTAAAAAGATAAACCAATATTTTTGCAAAACACATCATAAATACAGGGCTAAGTTCCTTAGTATAAAAAAAGCATTTAAATTCAGTGAGAAAAGACTGATAACCTAATAGAAAAATGGGCAGGCAAGTTTGATAAACAATTCTGGGAAAAAATAAAGAACATTTCAACACAGAAAAAGATGTCCAACTTCACTCATAATTTAAAATGCTTTTTAAAAACCATAGTAAAGTACTGGTTTTAATCTGCCAGATTGACAGAACTATGTGGTATTGTAAAATAATGTCTGTAATTGCAAGAAACAAGAAATAATTTTGAATTTCCAGTGATGAACTGGATGAACAAATTACACTACATGTATAAAAGGGATTCAGACTCTTTGGAATTTGAAAATTATGATACTGGTTGCCTTTGAGATAGGACCTGAAAGATTGTGAGCTTGGTTACAAAAGAACTTAATTTTTTTATGTTGTTTGTTTTTTCTTTGCCATGTTGATGGGTTCTTTAAACACATAAAGCAAGTGTAAAGCAATAAAACTCTTTAATTAAGCTAATAAAACATCTCAGTGAATACTCCTTGAACATCTCCTATATACCACAACATTCTTGAGCATGCTGACAATATAGATATGGATTAAATATTGTCCCAAATTGGCCGGGCATGGTGGTTCACACCTGTAATCCAAGTATTTTGGGAGGCCAAGGTGGGCGGATCACAAGGTCAAGAGATCGAGACCATCCTGGCCAACATGAAACCTCCACTCCATTAAAAATAGAAAAATTAGCTGGGTGTGGTGACACTTACCTGTAGTCTCAGTTACCTGTGAGGCAGAGGTTGCACTGAGCTGAGATTGTGCCACTGCACTCCAGCCTGGCAACAGAGCGAGATTCCATCTCAAAAGAAAAATAAAAAAATAAAAAAATTGTCCCAACTCTTTTTAAAAACCATAAGGTAGTACAAATTTGTAAATAGGATAAAACTGAATGTAGTCAGTACTGTATTAGAGATGGGTCCAGGAAGGATGTATATCACTTTGTAGATCTCAGAGTAGTTTATATACTATAAGTTGATTGATCTTCACAAAAACCTTATGAAATAGAACACTGTATGTCCAGAAAAAAATAGAAGATAAGCATATGTCCTATAGTTACTCATTTAATGCTCATAGGAACCATAGCAAGTCAGTACCATTATCATCTCCATTTTATAAAGGACATGGTGAAATTAAACCTAAGTTTCTCACTGTCCTCACTCTTAAACCTAAACTGTTCAGGTCAAACTTCATTCAATAATTGAATTCACCTCTGTTTTGCAAATGTGAGACTCAGTTAAATAATTAGTTCAAGATTATAATGGTAGTACTTTTCTACCACTCTGCCTCTAGTTAATAGAGGCACACCAAGGAGAGAGAGCCATTTTGATAGTGCACTCTCTTGTGATAAGGGCTAACGACAAATCACAGACTGTGTGGTTTCTCTAAGATAACGATGGCAGTGAAATGAACTTACTTCCTTTTTATGAAAATATTTCCTCTAATCAAGTAGTACCAAATAAGTTGTTTTGCTTAGTAACTTTGATATGACTTCTTAAGAAATTTTCAATATTACTGGATAAAAAAACGGATACTCACTTAAAGCTTGTTTCTGCTTTATGAAAAGACTCTTGTCAGCAATCCAGAATGAGGGCTGTGCTAACAAAATTCCAACTTTTCTGTGGGATGATCCAAAAACAGCAAACAGAAGGCATTAAATTTCTTAACAGTAGCAAGTGTGTACATGCATGCTATGCCATTCCTGTGATTAGCTATTTTTTGGTGTGCACAGATTAGAGTTAGAATACTTTTATTTTCAAACAACATGCTCCATAGGTAATTTTTTTAGATAGAAAAAATTGACAGAGTAACTTAAGAGCATATGAGGTCTGTACACTAGATTTATATAGCTCTAAATTGAATATATGTGTTTAGTCTGATTTTAGAACATTTGCCTTGACAGTGTACCCTCATATGCCAAAGACGTTTGCTGGATTAAGATCCTGAATTGTTTCCCTTGCTCTGTTCAGAAGCAGGTTTATACAAGTCCTCTGGTGTGAAACAGAGAATATGAAGTATATATAATGATCATTAAATTAAAAGGAAGCATAGTTCAGTGTGTTAAGCAATGTTTTATCTCAGTCCTAGTAACCTTAGTGACAGACTCAAAAGCCAATACCAGGATTATTGAAACAACTTATTTAAAAAGCAAATTTCTAAGCTAAAGAAATGAATGTGTGCAGAATTAAAGACTCATTCTGTTTACCTAGAGTTTTCCTGAGCTATCTTCACTTTCATGACATTTCATTAAAATATCACAGAACACAGTATGTATTAACATGGCATTTGATGATGAACCCTATTCTACTTTATGTATCATTTTCATCCATTTAGTAGAATGGCAACAAGTGGAAAAGAGATGTAGGTGAGGATATATAACATGTATTTAAAATTTATTTTCTTCTTTTCAAATTACAGCAAACTCAGTAAAGCTAGAAATGCAGAGTGATGAAGAGTGTGACAGAAAACCCCTGAGCCGTGAAGATGAGATCAGGGGCCATGATGAGGGTAGCAGCCTAGAAGAACCCCTAATTGAGAGCAGCGAGGTGGCTGACAACAGGAAAGTCCAGGAGCTTCCAGGCGAGGGAGGAATCCGGCTTCCGAATGGTAAACTGAAATGTGACGTCTGTGGCATGGTTTGCATTGGGCCCAATGTGCTTATGGTACATAAAAGGAGTCACACTGGTAAGCAGCTGAAAGAATAACCTGATGACTGCCTGTGACATCTGATGTTGATATTACCTGACATCTATTCTCTTTCCTTTTTATTCAGGGGTGGCAGTGGTGAAAACTACCTTTTCAGAATTCTGCTAGTATTGGATTGCAGAAAAACAGAGAGTAGCCTGGGTCTTGACTTCCAGCCTTCAAATCTGAATAGCATATCAGAAAAGAAGTTTGGGATTCAGTTTCCACAGTTCTTAATATAGCAATAATATGATAAGGGTTCAAAAGGTATAGGAGAATTTCATTGTGTAACTTAATCTTTTTATATTTTTATACATATTTTACCATACCCATGGGCAGGTAATATAGTTTGGTAGATAAGAGTTTATACTACAAAATGGCACTCATGCATTTATATAAGAGTGAATAATTTTCACTTTATCCAGTTAACTCCTTGGAATACAATTTCTAATCAATCTCTGCCTACCACAAATCTCAGTAGCAGGCAGGTGCGTGCTTTTGTAGTTCAGGGATTCTACCATCTTTGTATAATTGTTGGTTATAACTCCTGCAAGGATATGTGTAGGATTGAATATGACAAATAGTGACTGGTGTGCAGGTTGGAATATGTAAATTTGGGATAGAGTGAGGAAAAAGCCCTCAGATTAATTCAGACTATATTTTTAGACATTTGAGAGGTGAAAAGTTTTTTGTGAAAACCAACCAAATGAGAAGGCCTTATTTAAATCTTTTTAAACTCTTTGCCAATTTTTTTTAAAAGCAACAGAAATGAGATAGTAAATGGTAAGCTAGGAGGATTGTTGACTCTTAACAAAAAAAGTTCAAATTCATATGAAAATTGGTTTAATGGTAATGATGGCTTTCACTATAATGCAAAGTAGTAGTATACAGTAAAATCTTAATAACTTATCTCAGAGTTTTAAAATATACTCTTTTGGAAGAAATATAAATCACAATAAATAAATTTATTTAAAAGTTTTATTTCTAAATAGTTTAATAATTATATGCTTAAAACATTAACAATATAAGGTAGGTCAAAGTCTTTTTTAATCCAAATCTTTCATATTAACATGAAGAAACAGTCAAGTGATTATCCATTATCCCTTATTTAGGTAAAGGCATTGCTGAAGCTAGAACCAGGGTTTTCTGATGCCCATACTGGTTTTGTTCAAACACACTATTGCGTGGTATGTCAGTATACCAAGAATTTAATATGAGGTATGACCGTAAACTAAGGCTGATATGTAAAAAATTACAGTGAGAAGTTATACACTAAAATCAGTGTTATCATAATCAAAATCATCAGCTTTAGAACATATACACTTATTCCTGTCATACAGTGAGTTACATTTTGCTTTTTGGTTTTTTACCTCCTTTTTAAACAGCACCGTACTTTAAAAACATTTATATTACTAGTGCAGTTTTTTTTCTTTAATTTTTAAAAGTGTCTCAGCTATGCTCATGAAGTAATTCTAACTACACTTCTAAAAACAAGTTCCACAAAGTTATAATATTCACTGTGTAAGAGTGATTATATTAAGGAAGGTAACACTCATTCAAATTTGTAACTTCTATCTAGTAAAATACAAACAAAACAAAATCTGTCTAATGGTTTTTTCAGTTGAATTGCATGGAATGTTAAATTTTAAGCCTAAAAACTGAACTAAAAACAGTGTTTAGATTTTTAATTAATCTTTTGTGTTCTGAATTTAAAAATTCAAAGGATCAGAGTACAGTTTTTAGAAAATTTTGGTTAATCAATGATTCACTGTAGCTAAAATAATATTCATGAAGATTGTTAGTTTGTAATTACAATAATGACTACGTACCTACTCTACTGTCCTTTTGATATTTTACTAATGTGATAAAAATAGATTATTTTTGAAAATAATCTAATTGGCATGAAAAAGTTAAACAGTGGTACAGATTTTCACAAATCCTAGGAATATGAGACTCACTCAACTAATAACAGCAAGGAGTATGTTAACGTATACTTGGCAACACTATCTTTTTTGTTAATCAGTGTTTATTGGAGTATTGTGCAAATTATTCTTCAGATCTAGATTTTTCTTAAAATTAATAGCCATTTACGGACAAGCTGTGATACCTGCCATGCTTTGTCGACTTTGAAATTGTGGATATGATATCTTTAAACTAGACACTTAAACGTATTTCTGATGATCCAGTTTATGTATCGGAGTGTATCCTGACATTTTCAACTCCACTTTAGTACCATCTTGAGAATAGAAAGTCTATTTGCATTTATTTAACTTAAACTCAATTGAGAAAAATATAGTCAGAATCTAGTCATTAGCCAAATATTTTCTCCTTAAAACAATGAACTGGTCTGCATTTTAGAACTTTCCACTCTTACCAATTATTTATATCTCTCTTAAAAACCTTATAATGCCTTTGAGAAACATATTTTTTAGTTGTTTTAGTTCATAGAATATCTAATACACACACACACACACACATGCACACACATATATGTGTGTGTGTGTGTGTGTATATATATATATTTTTTTTTTTTCTTTTTTTTTTGAGACGAAGTCTTGCTCTGTTGCCCAGGCTGGAGTGCAGAGGTTCCATCTTGGCTCACTGCAACCTCTGCCTCCCAGATTCAAGCGATTCTCCTGCCTCAGCCTCCCAGGTATCTGAGATTACTGGTGTCCACCACTGCACCCGGCTAATTTTTGTATTTTTAGTAGAGACAGGGTTTCATCATGTTGGTCAGACCGGTCTTGAACTCCTGACCTCAGGTATTTCCCCTGCTTCAGCCTCCCAAAGTGCTGGGATTACAGGCATGAACCACCACGCCCGGCCTCTAATACTGATAGTGAAAAATGATGCACAACCACCCAATTCATTACAACATCATGGAGTATCAAACTGAATCCACTTTTTCTTCTTTCTCTATCATACTCTACTAAAGTATCAATTCCAGTGTCTTCTTAAATAACATATATATTTCATGTTATTTCTTTGGTATTGCTACTTTAGTAAGTAATCAGGTAATATTGTCATCGGATACTCCAGGCACTCTTCATTGGGAATATAGAGAGAAGAGTAAACAAATAGAAATAGTAAATCAATTCATGCATGAACACAAATCGATTGGAACATTATAAATACAGAATTTCCTTAATTTTGTCTCTCCTTCGTCTACTCCCATCTTTGTAACTCAATTTTCTGCACCATATTTTGTACATTGCAGTTTTGTGCAGCCATCCTCTTGCTCAAAGGCACTCAGCAGATGCTTGGGATTCTGCATATTTGTAGGTTGTTGTTCCACCCAACATACGAGCACCCTCTGTCTTTGAGGCACCAAAAGCAAATTGATGCATATATATTTGCATTTCAATTGAATATTTACATGCAAATCTAGAAATAGGTGTTTATGAAGGTATATAAAATATTGAAATATAATATATTTCATAATAATATATAATCTCGCCCAGTCAATAAATAAAAATGGACCAGTAGATTGGTATATTGGATTTAAAAGAAAAAATGAAACAACAGATTGAAATATGGACATGAAAGATACATGACCATGTCTTAATTGTTTTCCTAGATCTAGTTTTATTAGTCTAGACATTTATTCCTACCGGGGAAGATTAGCCATTATGGATGTAACAGACTACTTAATGTTTTCTGCTTGGATTACTCCATTAATGTAGTTAGTAAATTTGTGAGGTTTTCTTAAAAATTTACTTTGATTAACATATGAAGAACATGATTAATATTCTTTCAGACAAAGTCTAAACTGACTCAAAAAGGGCCAATTGCAGACCATTTAAAGAAGAAATGATTTAAAAGAAATATTTGAGTTATGTTGTTTTAAAGTTGCATAGACAGTATGGAATTTTTTGCATATGTACTGTTTGCATAGAGAAAAGATAGTTAATTGAACCTTTTACTTAATTATCAGATAATTTTACACTTATCTCTGTAATGCTTAGGCCAGAAAATATCCCATGACATGAATAAAAGGGTTGCTAATGTTTTACAGAAATAACTTTTTCAAAAATTGAGTCAATTCACTTTTTGTTCTTAGACAGATATGGATATTACTCCTATATTTGGATTATTCCTGGAATTTAACTATGTATACTTTAAAAAATCTCATAAATTACCCTCTGTTTTCATCCTTGTTTCTTATATTGTCATTGAGGGTTTCATTATGATTATAACTAACTTTAGTTTGGAACACAGTAAAACAGCTGGACTCTTGAAATGATAATTATCTTTTCATATAATCTAGAGATTAATAGGAATTAGGCAAATAAAATGAGGAAAGCCATAAAATTAGTATCCAAATGTGAAAAGCATCTACTAAGACTTACTCATAATTCAAATCAATATTTCCCAAAGCCCTACCTGGTTGAAATTAAAGTGTATTATTTTCCATGCCCCCTTTTTCTTACCAAAAAATGAACAAAACTAGTTACTTTCATCATGCCTTGTTCTTCTTTACTTACCATGTCCATAGGAACTTACTGAAGGCTTCCACACAGTATGACTTCCACACTCAGCACAGAACAATATTTCCAGATATACCTAGGTCACTTTTTGTTTCTTCTACCCCATTTGAGGATGATCATATAAATTCAGAAGTAATTTCTTATTAAAAAGATTTGAAGATATCTGGAGTATTTTGTAAATATAAAAACTAAACTACCTTGTCATTAATCTCATAAAACTCAATTAGGTGAATTTTAAAATTCTTTTTTAAAAAGATTTGTTATTATTGTTTAATTTTTAGACTAGCTGTATTTTTCAATAATGAACTACTCTAAATTAGGGATTTTGAAATATTTCAACTCAAACATTGTAAGAGGTTTAAAGAAAATCTGAGTCAGCATGCTATAGCAGTATTATCTAAAGGCAAACATGATTTCAAATTGTTCACCACACTTAGTAATTTAACTCTTTTGCAGAGTTATTGTGAACTAATTTGTTATTTGCTTGGGAAATCTTACAGAGACAGATTTTAAAAGTAAAATCAAATATTTAGAGTGAAAAGTATAATATATATTTGCTATTTTCCTTTTTTTTAAAAAGAAATAATTTGTGAAAGAAATGCCTTCATCTTCCCTTTTATTATGATGTAATTTCATGGCAGGGGTAGGGAGTGGAAAACTCTTAATTTTAAAAGTTGCAGCCTGTGATTCTATTAGGAAAGAGAATCAAAGAATCAAATTGTATATTATATATAAAATAAAAAAGATCTGCCAAAATTCTGTTTATTTGAAAACCTTATGTTGGAAGACTTAATGTAAGGAGATATAGAGCTTACCAAATTAATCAAACTAAAGAAGATACCACTTAAGGGAATTTTAACATTATAGATAATTTTTTCAACCCAATATTATCAATATAGCTCCTCTTGAACATGTAGTTCATAAAAGCTCCACATTTTTTAAGAAAAAACCTTAACCTCCACCATACACACAGATGACACTTTTTTGATATGTACTTCATTAAGTTCCTGAAACACTAAGTACTACAGAATTTGAGATATACCTGATGTATCAATTTTTAAATTCATCTATGTTTTATAACAAATCTATATGATAGAATTTGCAGTAGCTGCTGCCAGAAAGTGACCACAGTTTATCTTCTTTATACCTCTTAGCTTTCTTTAATAAAAGAATCATTGAGTTTACATTATGTCAAAGGGCAAAAAAAACTTGAGGTTTTTTTATTCACTATTATTGTGTGTGTTTCAGTTAAAGATAGATGAAACATGACATTTCAGTGTAAGCTTTTTGAAAAACTATTAAAATTACAATCATCATCTAACCTCAGGTACAGAAATGGTCCAGTTCAACCAAAAGAGAATTGTTTTTTAATGTTCTTTTTATTCTAAACTTTGAGCTTTCGCATGATACATTTTTTCTATTTACTTATATATGAATTTATATTTTATTTCACGTATATCTTTAGAGATAGGTGAATTTAAAATAATACTATTCTCTTTATGGTTTGATAATGTTATCAATTTGATCCTACTTGCCAATTTTACTGCTTCATTGCCTACATGTTTTTATGTTTGATGACATTGGTGAGTCAGTTGATGGCAACAGACCAAACTTATAACTGAGGCTTAAAAAGCTTTATAGCAATATCAGTAATAGAAAAACAAGGAGAAAAGATTCCTTTCAAACAATGGTTTTCACAAAACCATACAGAAAATGTCTGGATGAATGATGTTATTTGGAAGTTTTGCCAAAGGTTTTACTATTAGTGACCAGGAGAATCAAGAAACCTGGCCTGTATTTGAAGATACTGTACTAATGAGCTTTATAACCTGGTTCATTTGCTGTACCTTTTAGTTCCCCCTTTCCTTATCAGCTAAATGAGGGAGTTAGACGGAAAGTCTCTTTCAGCTAAAAATTTCTGCCAATTTTAAAGAGATAGCATGGTAAAATAAAGAGAACAAGATTTTGTAGTCAAACCGACCAGGTTCATTTCTCACCTTGACTACTTTCTAGCTCTGTGTAATAAAATACTTTGATCTATGAGCTTTAATTTCTTCATTTTTTCATTAAAATTAATACTACCTAATTATTGTCACTGTAAGAAAGGACTGAAATATTCTATGGAAAGCATACAATTGTGAGTAGAGCAGTAAAGTGACAGCACCTTGTTGTTCGACCAATGGTAAATGCTATTATTGTTATTCTTTTGAGTTAATGATAGGACTTTTGTCACATTTCTACATAGAGGGGAAAAGGTCACTTGATGTAAAGCTTGAGACTTTGCTAACTGTATTAGCAAAGCACATTCTAGGAAGATAAATGTTTAAAAGACTTATGAGGGAGATGAACATTTTTTTAGCATAGAGAACTGGCTTTGGTTAACAGTGGATGGCAAATTAGTCACTTGCACATACCCTAGTTGATCCTTCCCATTTCTTCTCCTTTCTGCAGGTGAACGCCCCTTCCACTGTAACCAGTGTGGAGCTTCTTTTACTCAGAAGGGCAACCTTCTGAGACACATAAAGTTACACTCTGGAGAGAAGCCGTTCAAATGTCCTTTCTGTAGCTACGCCTGTAGAAGAAGGGACGCCCTCACAGGACACCTCAGGACCCACTCTGGTAAGTGTCACCAACTCCTTGAGAAGAAAAGTAAAATAGTAAAATTTAGAAGAGTGCTATTAAATGATAGTAACATAGCTTTGGTATGTAGTCAGTAATGACCAAGACGATATTGTTATTGGTGTACATTAAATAATTGAGAAATCTTGCAGGATGCATGTATCTTTCATTTTTAGACTTATAGGCTTGGCAAAAAGGAGCATTGTCAACAGAAGAGTATCTTACTTTAATATATTAGAATAAGATGGCAGCTATTGTATATTTTCTATGATTTTAAAATTTTATAATTAAGATTGCAATAAATATGGTTAATCCAGGATAAGTGAAGCTCCAGTATAATGTCACAGTTATGTTTCAAGTTACTACAGAGGAAATGAAAACTGATTTTTTTTATACTGATGTGGTGCTCAGGCTGGGATCTCTGTGGAAAATAAAATTGTTTCTTTTAAACTTGAAAATATACTCAGAAAATTGGCTGTTGGAGTATTTTATATTCCAATTTTAACTCTTCTTGTATCTTTAGCTTTCAAACTATAGTCATTGGGTACTCTGAAACTTTCCTGTGTTTCATAAATAACCAAAAATCTGGAATATCACAGGTTCTCAGGAATAAAAGAAAAAAAATCTTTAAAAAATTTGATGTTTTTAAGGAATGCCAGAATATAACACATTAAAAGAGAAAGAATGATCAGAAATCTGAATGAATCTCATTGACTTTTAGCATAAATTTTCATAACCAAGAAATTAATGTTAGAAAATTAATATAGAATACTCGCAAACCAGTTTTATTTGTTCCTTCTGTTCATAATGACATACTAAATTTTAATTGTAATATGAAGATATGATGGAAGTGATATTTTAATCTACATCGACAAATTGTGTTGGAGAGTACTGAGGTGGTGAGATAATGCTTATTGTATTAACTCTCTTTACATTTATCCTTTTTATCCTAAGGCTGTACTGAGGTTTTAAACGTGAATGTGAATTGTGTAAAACTATTTTAAATATTCTTAAATTTGGGGCAGTTACAAAAATTAAATAATTGCAAATACAAAACCAAAATATCGTAAGCATTTAATTTTCTTTCCTCCCTGAGTTAAGGGAATTCACTTATTTCTAACTACAACATTTTATGTTTTATGTTTAAATTATGCTATCAAAATTATATCTTAAAGCAGTTATTATGAAAAGTATTCTTTATTGAAAAATAATTTTAGGACATGACAGGTATTTCCTTTAGCTTATCATATACTCTAGCCAGAGTAAATTATTACTGAGTTGTCCAAAGATAATATAACAAATAGGTTTTCATGAACATACATTTTTGCCTCAACTTTGTGTAATAAATAACTTTAAACATCCATCTTATTTTTGTTGAAATTGTGTTGTTTTTAATGTTATGGTTTTGTGTGTGCATATTATGTTGTCTTCATAAATAAAGACATGATCTTTATAACTGCCATTGTGCTGATTTTGCAATTTAGTATACCAAGTTATGATTTTTGCAGATCTAAAAATAAGTATATTTAAATTGGGTAATTCAAGAGAGTTTAATAGAGTCACTATTGGAGAGGGGCATCCAGCTACTACATCACCAAGAGTTGATACCAATTCAATCATGCTTCCAACTGGAATCTAAAATATTAGCCATCCCCAATGTTCTTCATAATAGATAGAACATAAAACAGAGTTGCTATAGTTTTTGCTTCTCTAATTGGCCAGAAAGCTCAAAATTGATCATTACAGTTTTTTCTGCCACTCAATTCCATCTTCTCCTTACTCTCTTTAGCACATCGGCTAAATAAGGTTCTTCATCTGATAGGTGACTCAAATTTTATAGATTCTGAGTCTTCGGTGGTCTTGTCTTTCTTACATTACTACAGTTTTTCAATAACCGAAATTTATTAGATAAGTATTTCTAAAGAGATGCCCCCGTAAATCCTCTGAGTTCCAAGCATAGTTCTTCTTGTCTTCGCTGTATAGCAATAGCTCCAAATCATTCTGTTAGTCTGGAAAACTCATAAGCTAGTCCCTGTTTGTTTAGCAGCTTGACATGCCCAAAATAGATAGTGAGTATCCTCACCTTCCAATACAACAGGACCAGAGCTCTGAAGCCTGGAGAAAATGTTCTTCTTTTGGGAACTGAAATCTCTAAAACCACCAATCTGAAGGTTTCAGGACACAGAGTAAAAAGCCTTAAAATGGGTTATTTGATGTTATTAGAGTGGCCACCTCTACCTTAACCTCTTTGTTCTCAGACTCATGCCTTCTGGTTATGGAGGAGATGACGTTGGTCATATATCACATCCTGTAGAACACACCCAAACTCCTCCCAGATGGCAACCATGTATGAACCACTCCTTTGGTAGGCCATTTCATCACTCCATTTAGCCAGCTGATTCTGGATGGTGATACATGGGGTATGACCCATGCATTCTATAGATCTGAGCTAATGGTATTTGTCTTGCCATTAAAAGGAGTTCACTGGTTGAAGGCAATGTTGTAAGGAATACCACAGTAATTGGTAAGGCATTCTGTTAAATCCATACTTGAGGGAGCTTGTAAAAATATTGAAGAGAAAGGGAAGGCACATCCCATTAGGATAAATTTCTTCCTCCTCCATGTTGGAAAGAGTCAAATGTAACCTGCCACTACCTGCTTGGTTGATCTCCCTCAGGAATGGTGCCATATGAGGGTCTCAGCACTGGAAAATTGTGAGCTTAGCAGTGGTGGTAGTTAAATCAGTCACGGAGAGGAGGAAGTCCGAGTAATTGAATCTGTTCACAGTTTCTGTATCCCTACTCCCATTATCACTTTGTACATTGGCCCACTGAGCAAGTACCAGGTAAGCCTGGTAAAGTATCTGACATTCATAAGATTACCTTGTTCAGATTACTAAGAGCCTTCTCTACAGTGAATGCCCTCTAGAGAGAATTTACATGGAATATCATAGCATCACATTTTGTACCGATTCTGAAAGATACATTCTCATAACTCTCTCCTAGACCTTCTGTCACCAGTCGTCCAATTTTGTTCTTTGAAGTCCTTGACCATAAGGCCATGCCATATATCATTACCTTAACTGTCTCTTCTTCTATGAAAAGTATACAGTTAAATGTGCTAGCTGAAGGAAATTCTGGCTGCTGGAGGGATAGCCACTGTATTTCAGGGCCAGCTCCCTTAAGTGGACCTGTAAACACAGTAGTCACAGCTGCCATTGAATTCCAGGCAGTCTATTTACAAACCAGATACACACTGTTTCATCCTCATCAACTGGTCACTGAGAATACCCCATGAGGTCATGCATATGGGTTGAAGGAAACAGATTGAGAAATATTAGTAGCGGGTATTAGGGACATCTGAGCTAGTTGCTCATACAGTATAGTTGGGCTTCTTCACCCAGCATAAGAAGGCTGCAGGGAAGAAAAATTTACCAAAGAAATGCCATTGTACACATTTTTGATATGTTGAGTCAGATAACACCTGGTTTTTGATATACAGTTTGGGCCACATTGTCATTGGGTGTCCTATGGCATGGTACACAGTCTTAACCAAAGTTCATTAGCAAGTAAGGAGTGGCTTTTCAAATGGAGAATAGTTTTTTGTTAGAAGATTGTATGTCTTTACTATAAAGCCATGAGGGATCTCCACATTGAGGCTTCCATTGACAGAGATGTCATACAGCATCTCCATTTACCACAGACATTTCCAAAAGTCATTGCATCTGCTGAATTTTAGAGTCAAAGGTAGAGGGAGCTTTCATCATGGCAGGAGTATGATGTAGATCCTTTTCTTAACCCAGGCTGTTCTCAAAATGGACAGCCCTTTAGTTACTGAATACATGCACCACAGAAGTTTACCCAAATGTGGTCTATGTTGCTTCTAAAATCTAGAGAGGCCACCACATTTTGTGCTTCATTTTTCAGGAAGGAAGGTGCAGGGTACAGCAATTTCTCACTTAATATGTAGCATCTGTTTCAGCAATGCCCAGATCACTGGCCCATAAAATTTTACCAATGCTGAAAGTCTCTGATAAACTCTTGGAGTTTATCTCCTACTCTCTAGCTTATATCTCTTACTGAGGCATCTGAGGTATTTACTATATCCTGCTCCCAAGTTCAAGTGTTATGTCATGAATATAATATTCCAGCTTGATGTTTTGTGGGATGTCAAGATGAACAAGATTTCTCCAGACTATGTCATGACAAAGAGAGTAGAGTTGACCTAGCCTTACATTAAGATAGTTAAAGTATGTTGCTCCTGTAATGTGAAGGGAAAAAACTGCTTCTGATTATCTTTGTTATGCGAATTATCTTAAACAGAAATCAAGTCCATTGCTTTATGCCTAGTGTCGGGGGCTATGCTAATATGCTCCAGTAAAGATCATGCAGCTAAAACTGCATCTACAGTTAGCATTATGATATGATTAAGTCTGCATCAATGTCATATATTCACCTAGTAAACAATTTAAATGGATATATAGTATGAATTATCACCGCTAACATCATTCAATTTTCTGATAGTTTCATTAATATCTATTATTCACCCATATAATTATTATTTCTTTTAGTTTGCTGTCTTGGGAGAGGTAATAATTGTAGGGCTGTGCTGTCCAATATGGTAGCCACTAGCCTCGTGGTTTTTAAACACCTAAATATGGCTAGTGGTACATGTTGAAATAATATTTTTTATTTTTTAACTACAGTTTTGTGTATATGAATTATACCTCAATGAAGTTGTTGGGGGGAGGGAGAAAATACTACCATCCCATGATTCTCTGCTTTCTCATCATTGCCACATTACCAAAAACTAGTAGTCTTAGTATTGCCCATTTTATTTAGCATTGCAATTCCATAACCCTTCAAATCAGATTCTGGCATTGTTCTACAGCCTTATTTGCCCTGAGGCTTAAGTGGATAAGGAACCCTTTTAAAGCTGACATAAACTTTGTGGTATTTTGCCTGTATTCTGACTTGAGTATTCAGGGCATTCGGTTTGTCTTTCACCTCTGTGTGCTCCTTAGGGCCATCAGCCATGTCATGCTATAATCTTTCCACATTGCCATTGCTGCTTTAGCAAGTAATGCCACAGCTCCCAAAGCCTTACCTTGAATTGCACATCCTTCCATGCTACCACCCATAACAATTCGAATAATCATCTTTCTAGTACATGCCTTGCATCACTACTGTCCCATTACCTCCCTGGTAAGGAGGCCATCCTGCTATCCCTGAATTCCATTTTGACTGGAGCTTTGGGCCATTCCTGATACCAATAACTCTTATCAGTCAGGATCCTGACAAGAAAGCAGTAAGATACTCAAATGGGGAAAATTTGGGGATATCCATGAAAAGACAAATATTCACATAAGAATGGTTAGGAATAAGGGTAATCTACAAAAGTTGGTTGGGTCTACAATAGTAGGAAGCCATTACTGGCTCTAGCCTGAAAAGGAAAGGGGATCTAGAGGTCACTGGAATTAAGAGTTATAGGAAAGGGTCTTGAGCACTGACCTTCAGTAGAAGAGTGTAGCCTTTGCTAACCTGTGACTTGGGGAATAAACACCCTGACCTCACTCTTTCCACCCTCCAGCCTCTTACTGGTGTCTCACATTGACTAAACTTAACCAGAATCCAGAGGACAAGGGACCCTATTGATTAAAGCCAATAAAAATTAGCTTTTGCAGGAGCAGAACAAAGAAGTGTGGAAAATGGCTATGGCAACAAAACAGAGACTGTGCCACAGATTAACTAAAATTTAAGAACTAGTGCTTAAAATTACTAGTATAGAGCAGGGGTCCCCTACCTCCTGGCCACAGACCAGTACCAGTGAGTGGGTGGCCTCTTACAAATTGAGCTGCACAGCAGGAGGTGAGCAGTGGGTGAGGTGAGCATTACTGCCTGAGCTCTGCCTCCTGTCAGATCAGTGGCCAGCATTAGATTCTCAGGGGCACACACCCTATTGTGAACTGTGCATGTGAGGGATCTATGTTGTGTGCTCCTTATGAGAATCTAAAGCCCGATGATCTGAGGTGGAATAGTTTCATCCTGAAGCCATTCCCCCACCACCCCTCATTTGTGGAAAAATTGTCTTCTATGAAACCGGTCCCTGGTGCCTAAAAGATTGGGAACTGCTGGTATAGAGTATTGAGGGAAATATAATCATTTTAAATTTAATCTCTGTTTTTATGAATATTATTATTGGTAGAAAGTATTTGCCTCCTCTGGGTAATAACTGTCCATTGTTTTATTGTATTGTTATTTATTATGTTGTATATTAATACCACATTTCTGCTTCCTATATTGTAGACTTAAAAATTTCTCATCTTGATTTTTATTTAGTAAGTTGGTAACAACAAGCCCAGCATTGGTGTACATGAATATGTTTCTGTGAATAGTTTTACAGTTTAATAAATGAAAAATACTTTGGAGAATATCTGGAATACATGTATTCAATAAATACTAGGGTGTGTGTGTGTGTGTGTGTGTGTGTGTGTGTGTATTTCATTTACCTTGCATGATCCCTGTACAATGTGATAATTTTCTGCTTAGGAACTCTATTTGTCCTCTAAAGGATGCCAAGTAGTGTCTTGGTTTTTATTGGATAGGCCTGGTAGTGAGGTTATTTATAAATAGTATCTGGAATTTCTTGAGCTTTCCCTAGACAGCAGACACTATACTAAGCATTTTCTATGGTTTGTTTAATAAAAAACCTTTTTATCTAACATAAGCAAAAAGAGATTGGTAGATTAATTGCAATAAGTCTAGTAATATGGAACATGCATTTTTTAAAAGTTTTTACTTTAAAATATAAATATAATATGTACATTTTATCATTTATCTTTTTACTTAAGGCCAAGTTCTTTTCTTTCAGTGAGAAAGTTGGTTGTTGAGTAACATGTAATTTTACTGGCCTACACCATACCTATAACACATCATCTTTAGTCACATTTTCAGTTTCTTTAAGAACTTAAAGATTCTGTGAAGCAATCAGACTTCTATTCATTTTTTATGATTTTTTCACTAATTTTTATGATTATTTTTGTCCACATTCATTTCTTTAGCAATATTTTTATCAGCTCATCTTTATTGAATCTTTTCAAAGTGGTAAAATTTGTTTTCATAAAAACAGTGTTCTTTTTGTAATTATTTCATTGGAAAAATTATAGCAGGTAAACTAGTATAAGTAGGTTTTGCTACAGTCATACCTGACTGTTAGTGACTTTACATACAGTTCAACTGTTAAGAGTGTACTTAGGCGTACCAAAGAAGAGCACAGAAGCTCCAAGAATTCAGTGTTTTTGGTGATCCATTAGTATGTTTTACAAAGAGAATAGAGAGGCAGGTCTATTATGAGAACCTCTCGCTTTCATTATTCCTGTTGTGCAAGTGAGGAGACTGAGGCAGAAAAGAAGTCACATATGCAGACCCTTGATTTAAACCAAGGCAGCAACTCCACAATTTGTGCTCATCACCACCGTGCTGTGGGATAAATGACACAGCCCATACACTTACTCTATAAAGCTTTAACTCTACTGAAGTAACTCCTAATGATTGAAAAAAGAAAAATAAAAGAGTACTATCTAGAAGTCAAGAGATCAAGACATGTGGGTTTTAGCCTTGCTGCAAATTACCCATGGTACTTTGTCAAGTCGCTTAATTTGCTCCTTAAATCTCCTGGTGCTGCTATTATATGATGCAAACTACAATGTATTATCTTTTCTCCCTGGACTTTGCTAACCAGTCATTACTACCACACCTTAAAAAGCAGTCTCCACTCCCTCCAAATTACTTCTTCATTTTTTTTTTAGTTTTTTGCCCTAGTTTATTTTAAAATGTTTGCATGAAACAAATTAATGTCTTAAGATTTATATTGAGTCTTCACAGTGCCAATATTTCTTCTGTACTACTGTTTGTTATCCTACATCTGATAGCCTTGATGTGTCTAAGAAAGAAAAAGAATAACTTTTTTCATGTGAAATTTAAATGACATTTTAAGAAGGGGAAGGAGAAGAGGGAAAGGGGAGACAAATAATTGAAATGGTTTATGAACAAAGAGCAACTAAAGACTACAGTCAAGTTGTGGCTGGGCACAGTGGCTCACACCTGTAATCTCAGCACTTGGGGAGGCCTAGGAGGGCAGATCATGAGGTCAGGAGATCGAGACCATCCTGGCCAACATGATGAAATCTGTCTCTACTAAAAATACAGAAAGTTAGCTGGGAGTCCTAGCTACTCAGGAGGCTGAGGCAGGAGAATCACTTGAACTTGGGAGGCGGTGTTTACAGTGAGCCAAGATCACGCCACTGCACTCCAGCCTGGGCTCAGAGCAAGACTCTGTCTCAAAACCAAAAAAAAAATTACAGTCAAGTTGTTGGCCCACTGAGAAAGTGAACTGTACTTTAAAAAATATGTCCCAGAGATACATTACATAAAGTGATAGAAAAATAAAAGGTACTAGTCTATACTTGAAACTCTTGCTATTTAGTAATCTTGAGATTTACCATACAAATCATCCACTTTGCTTTATGTAAACTTATAGCATAGTATTTAAGTGACTTTTTAATGATGAATCAATACTCCTGCTACAAAAATGATTTTTATTTTTTTGTCTCTCCAATTTTTCAGTTTAACAAGTGATAATTTGATTACTATGCTTTGTACATTATATATTACTTATTTTAATTATCTTTATTATACCTAATACTCTGAGGGAAATAGTGTTTAAATTAAGGCCTGAACTCCTGTTAGTCAAAATAATATTTAGCATACTTGTTATTTTAAAAAATCTAGGAAGAACTAGAATTACATATTTTTTCTAATTAGCATTTCAGTTATATTTCATATATACTCTTATGTTGTACCCAAATTAAAGGTTTAAAACACAGGAGAAGAGTGTATAATTTTTAATATAAAGGAACATATATATGTATTATACATTTCTTTTTATAAATTGTAAAGATGAAAATAATTAGTAAGAATGTGTCTTTATAGAGGGGAAGAACACATACTGGGGCTATTGGAGAGTGGAGGGTGGCAGGAGGGAGAGGATCAGGAAAAAATAACTAATGAGTACTAGGCTTAATACCTGGATGACAAAATCATCTATACAAAAAAAAAAAAAAAAACCCATGACACAAGTTTACCTATGTAACAAACCTGCACATATGCCCCTGAACTTAAAATAAAAGTTAAAAAAACAGAATGTGTCTCATAGAGTCTCAAAATATTTTTATACCAGAGGAAAAATTCAATTTTTGGCTATAGAATTATACTAGTTCAGATTACTATGAAAAATTATTTATTGCTCAAAAATGGAATCATCCAAATACATTTGAAAATTAAAAATCCTAATTTTCCAAGGAAGTTTATTCACTGTCTCTTATATTCTGAAAAAGTCAAATATTTGTTACCAGTACCATATATTTAAGATACTTATTAGTTCTAAAAGAAAGTTATTTTTCAAAGATTTGTAAGTAAAATAACCTTAAGTAAGCAAATAAAGGAATTGTTTTCTAATATTTTTGTTCATCCTCATTTTAAGAAACTAATAATTTCATGTATTCAATAATACATGCTGTGAAATTCTAAGTAAAACCTTGGCTTTCAATTAAACTAGGATTTAGTATATAATGTAATTATTTATTTATATATATCACTTAAAAATAAATGCTTTGTAAAATTAATTATCTGTATCACATAACTTTGGAGTAAGAAAGATTTGAGGAACCTTACAGTGTCAAAGTTCTTTTGACTTAGGGTTGATATGTCTAAACTATTCTGAACATATGTCTATTTTATTTCCAAACACTTTAGGAATGTTGATTTTTACAACACTACTTTGTGATCTATTCAGTGTTTGACAATTTTCAGCTTATGAAGTTTGTTGTTTATGTCTAATTGTCAGTTTAAAGCTATTCTGCTCCATAAAAAGGAACTGGACCAGATGTACCATATAAATGCCCATCTGTTAAAACAATTTTCTCCCAACTAAAAAGCATTTTTAGTTATATATATATACATGCACACACACATATATATGTTTATATGTAAGGACTGTCTTTATTTTTCAAGTCCCTGTAATTCCAAGAACTATATTTTATCCATAAAAATAGCTCTGAAATATTGAATGCTTTTATTAGTTCCTAATATTGACTTTTTAAAATCCCAATTAAATAGCCTAGTTTATATTTTGTTCAGTTATGCCTTTGCCTATTATGAGAAAATTCCTGTAAGGTATTATGACCCATGCTGCATTTAAATATATTTACACATTTATCTTTAATAAAATTTCAAACTAACATGCATTTTAAAGGAATATGCTACATGTCCTCAGAGAAATTGGTAAGATAATTTTTTTTCACATCTTCAAATTTCTTAAAAATAAAATTAAAAATTACCATGTGGCTTGAATTGAGATGGAGCTCATCTTTGACCATGTTGTTTAAAGAAACAACATAATGTCAGTTGCTCTAGTTTTAAATCTCATAGAAATAGCCTGTTAATTTGTCATGAGAGTGGTATACCCTCAAACGTATTGTCATCTCTTACTAAGGGATTTATTATCACAATCACATCATTTCTTTAAATTGACAACTGATCAGCAATTTCAAAGCTAAAGTATTTTCTAATGTACTATAATATTTGTCATCACTTACTCTCTTTTATAATACACCATTTTCCATTTGTTTTATTTAAATTATCTTCCCCTCTTCTTTTGAGGTTTGTGTCTGCTCTTTCTTGTCTTTCTTATAAGTCTTTTCCCCTAATCCTACAACGATTTGCCTCCACATTACTTCACTTTTTTTTTTTTTGAAATGCCAGAAAAAAAGTACCTAAATAACTTTCTTCAGTCTATGTATCAGAAAAAATGCTTTGTATAAAATGGGATTGCTGCAAGTTATACACCTTTGGATATTAATAGTACTGATAGTTTTGTGGAAGGATTGAGGACTAAAAATTTCTGAAAATTCGGTACTTAGCCAGAAGATTATGATAATCAGTTGTTTTCATATTTACATTAATTTTAAACCAGACCACCATGACATTTTTTTAAATCAGATTTTCCAAGGAGATCCTCAAATGAAAAAAAAAAAAGGGATAGACACATTGAATTAAATTATGCTGGTTTAGAAATTGAATCTAGTGCAGCTCATTCATAATAGTGATGGTGCATTAAATGTAGTATAATTTGTCCTGCAGGCTTCTCATGAGAAGGAACTGTTTTAAACTGATTGTAGACCTGGCACCTGGCCCACTTTCTGGGTGATCTCCCAAGTGTGAACTTTCCCCACCCTCAACCCCTCCTTTCCTTCCTGGAGGTGGTTGATAGAGGTGGATTACAGTGATAATTACACAAGCAATGTCAGTTGCACACATGATTTGCATAACTGTGCTGTGCTGATTTCATCCATCAAATCCTGATACTGATGTCCTTGGTGCCTCACTGTATGCTTTGCAATAAACAGTGCAGAGAGGAGATTAGATTAATATTTTTATTCTTGACTCTTAAAAAACACACTTGAGGTCCTACTTATGAAGTTTACCAAGAAGGTAAAAGCCACGTTCAGTTAGGCCAGGTGTAAGACAGTCCATTTGGTTTCCACCAGATAGAACACCTCTTTCTGCCTATTCCAGACCAATAATCACTATGTATCTACTCTTCCTTATATGTTTCTTATTAAAGAAAGTTAAAATGTTAATAGCATATACAATCTCATCTTTTATGAATTGTAGTAGTCATGCTTGTCTCAGACACTTATAGAAGGAATTAAGAAGTCTTTCTTTTATAATTCTATGTACTTCTTTTCACTTTGGTGCAGTCATTTAGAAGATCAATTTACCGTAGGAAGCTTTCTTCCCTACTTTATTTTCAGGAGTTCTAAAGAAATGGACAAGATTCCTGGGTACTTTCTCATTGTTCTAAATATTCTACACTGTCCTCATTCCAAAGCTTGCTACCACAGTTTTGTACCCCGCATGAAATTGGTGTGGACAGTCTTAACTTGTGCCCATTTCACATTTTGCCTTCCACACCATGTGTCTGCAGGCCTGGTATGTTTGGAACTCCATAACAGAACTGGAGAGGCTGCATGCACACTTTATTACTCACCCAGTATCCAGAAGGGCATGACATACTGGTACACGTGTGGATGTGTGCATCCACATGTATGTGGTATGTTTTGTTTGGACTTCCTTTCTAACCTAACCTTTACCCTTTCTTTTAGTTTTTCCTACTTGATCTTTGTATGTGAGTCAAAGAAACCTGTTCATCCACAGCCTGTACTATCTTGCCAAATACTATAAGAAAACTCTCAAATGGTAGAAAATCAGACAAATAAGGAAAATGAAAACCAAGTATCATTCATAATAAGCATGTAAAATATATTTAGAATATAAATAAAATTTTATGTAAGGTATCATGAATCATCTATCAGAGTGGAGTCCCTTTAAATTGCATAGAAGTATGATGATGCTGATGATGAGCATCTGGATAAGAATAAAAGGTCCTAAATTCAGCATCTCAAAGAAGAGATCTTATTCTGTTTTGCATCTTTATCCTTTATATACCTTATTGATTGAATGAATGAATGGACAGATTATTTTGTTTGAATATTCTTATATAACCTAGAAAGATTTTAAAGATTCATGGAGGTCAATGGTGGTTGTATATATTTCCTAGTACATGATAAATATTAGTCTATTATAAAAATTTAATATTAAGGGTATATTTAAAAAGTTCTTATTTTGTGACAAGCATCATTTTAAGGGCTTTTTTTTCCAGATAAGTAGAGTCAAGTTTAAAGAAAGATATGTTACCTAACGTCTTCACATAGTCTGTAATTTTATGTATTAATGTATGCCTCCTCAGCTTATGAAGATTATACTTTCACCTTATTTTTCTTTTATTTTCTGTGATTTGGCAACAATGTATTATTAGATTTCAAACACACACATACACACAGCACAATAAAACAAGAATTGTATCATGCTCTTATAAATAAAATGTATCATTATGCTTGAAGACATATAGCAGTTTAGAACAAAATAAATCTAACAAGATAAATTATCTTTGTGAGAGTACTTTAAAGATTATTGTCTGATATAGCAAAAAATCGTACCATTATAACTATATATGTACATTTTATACAACTTCCAATATACTCATGAAAGCTAAGATATAAACTCTGGTCTGTCTGACTCTAGGGTCTGTGCTCTCAGCCACTATACTCCTGCTTCCCAATCTATTCTCCTTATAAAAACCAGAATGTTATTTTAAAATCCGATTTAAATCATGTTACTCCTCTGCTTAAAATATTTTATTGGTTTTCCATTGCTCTTATAATAAAATCAAACTACTAATCATGGCTGTTGGTGTGGTTCTGCCCACTTCTCCTGTCTGTTCTACTACTTTACACCTCACTCTGGGTTATTCTCAACCCTAGGTTTCTTTATTCTTTCCTACTCTTGGGATTTTGAACTAATGGATGATGCTAGAAGTCAACACCTTCAGTGGTTTCCCAAGATCTTGGCACAGTTGCCTCTTTAGCTTTCAAATGTTAGCTTAAATGTCGTCTCTTTGAAAATAGTGGCATCCATAAGAACCCTACCAGAAGCATCCCCTTAGTTCTATTTTGTAATCTGTATATTAATGTCTTAAATAGCTTGATTCAGAATCTGTGGTGATGTTAGAGTTTATACACATGTTGCCTGTGCCTTCTCACCCCACTCAAATGTAAGCTGCATGAGATTGTGGACTGCAAGACTGCCTTTATGGAGCTTAGATTTTAATCAGGGGAGATGGGCAAGAATAAGTTTTAAAAAATTATAAAATATGTTAGAAGGTGTTGACTGTTACAGGGAAAAAGCAAAGAGTTTCCATTTATTGAGCATTTATTTTGTGTCAAGTACCTTGACTTTTCCATATGGATTTTATTTTTTTAATTCTCACAGAAATGCTGGAGTTAGGTACAACTATTTCCTAATGTAACTTAACCTAGGCTTCACACACAGCTGGCATTAGGGTTAGAATTTGAGATCCAAGTAAGAAGCCACATTCTGGATATACAAATATATATTCTTTATATGAATAATCCATAAATTAGAGCAAGTTATTTGCTTCTGAATGGATTATTTTTGGAGCTGTTTGCTATCCAAATTATTTGCTTACTCATAAGCCTGAGTTACTGTAATATGAAAAGTCAGATGAAAGGAAATACAAGCATAACTTCCTTTATTATGTGCTTTATTGCACTTCACAGATACTGTGTTTTTTACAAATTGAATGTTTGTGGTAACCCTGATTCCAAGCAAGTCAGTTAGTACCATTTTTCCAGTGACATGCTCACATCATGTCCCTCTGTCACATTTTAATAATTCTTGCAATATTTCAGATTTGTTCATTATTATGTCTGATCTGTGATCAGTGATCTTTGATGTTATTATTATAACTTTTTTTTTTTTTGAGACCGAGTTTCGCTCTTGTTATCCAGGCTGGAGTACAATGGTGCAATCTCGGCTTACTGCATCCTCCACCTTCTGGGTTCAAGCAATTCTCCTGCCTCAGCCTCCCGAGTAGCTGGGACTACAGGCACGTGCCACCATGCCCAGCTAATTTTTGTATTGTTAGTAGAGATGGGGTTTCACCATGTTGACCAGGATGATGTCAATCTCTTGACCTCGTGATCCACCCGCCTTGGCCTCCCAAAGTGCATTATAACTTTTTTAGGACACCA